>JALLBJ010000029.1:0-85438 GCA_036940105.1 Skeletonema potamos
ACAATGGTTAGACTAGGTTCCGCTATCATTGCAATCTTTGCGGTTGGGTCAGCATCTGCGTTTGCGCCCGCTTCACAACATCATGCTGTGCGATCTACGACTACTCTCCAGATGGCTGCGTCTGCGGCCAGGGATCCAGTCAAAGTAGGTGTTATTGGCTGTGGAAGGATTGGTATTGTCCACTTGGGAGCCATCAACAAGGCACCTGGTGTAGTCCCAATCGTAGTCTCCAATCCCACCATTTCAAAGGCCGAGGATGCCGCGAAGAAGTTCGGAGTGCCCAAATTCACATCTGATGCAATGGAAGTCATCACCGATCCAGAGGTAGATGCTGTTTGGATCTGCTCCCCATCTCAGTTCCATGCGGACCAAATCAAAGCCTGCGCTGCTAACGGCAAGCACGTGTTTTGCGAGAAGCCTATCGCAACCGATCTTGCCGAGACTGTGGAGGCAATCAATGCATGTAACGAGGCTGGAGTGAAGTTGATGATTGGATTGCAGAGGAGATTTGATCCCAACTTTTTGCGAGTTAGGAGGGCCATCGAGGAAAAGGAAGTAGGTGACACCATCATCATCAAGACGTGCTCTCGTGATCCCTCTCCTCCTCCGTATGAGTATGTGAAAGGTGGTGGAGGAATCTTCAACGACATGGCTGTGCATGATCTTGATATGACTCGCTTCCTTGCTGGCGATGATCCTATTGAGATACTTGCGATTGGATCTTGCCACATTGACAAATCGATTGAAGATCTTCCTGGATCAGAGGCTTTCGACACTGCGAGCTGTATTGTCAGGTACCCCAACGGTGTCAGTGCGATGGTAGATGTATGTCGCCAGAGCTCCTATGGTTATGATCAGCGTGCGGAAGTGTTAGGCACGAAGGGAATGATTGCTACAGACAATGTGTACCCCAACACTGCGAAGATTTACAAAAACAATTACACTGGTAACGCTGATATGCCTTTTGACTTCTTCCTCTCTCGCTACTTCGAGGCTTATGTGACCGAGACTGAGGCTTTCTGCGAGTCTCTTGTCAATGATTCTCCAGTACCCTGCACTGGAATCGACGGTTTGGTTGCGTTGGTGATGTCGCTAGCAGCTGACAAATCCGCAGCGGAAGGGCGCTGGGTGAAGTTTAGTGAAATTATCGGAGAAGTTTATTGCTCGAGTCCTACGGAATGCTCTCTGATTGCCAACGATGATATGTTCCCAGAAGGTTTCAAGCCAGTCGGTGACATTAAGGATTTGAGTAAAATCGTTGTTCCTGATGCTGACCAAAAGAAGGAGGAAAGCTTTGGAGAAAAGTTCAAGAAGATGATTTTTGGTTAGAAATTTTTATATATGTGAAGCAGCAAACACTCTGACTGCTTAGTTGTTTTGTTTACGTCATTTTTACATGGTAAATGGTAACTTTTACGCTTTAACCCACGTCAATTATGTCCTCAACTGACTTTGATAATGACATCCAGAGATTCAATTTGATTTGTCTTTGCATACTGGAGTCTGAATAATTTATTTGATTGCACTCATCTGGATCAATCATTTCGTGAAGTGGTCCACTTCTCTCGAAGAAAGAGATACCTGTAACGCACATCTCCGGAGGGATGTCTTCAAACTTGACACGTTTCGTCGCAGAACAAAATGTTGCTGTACAACCTCTTTTCTTCCCATTGTGATCAATGTTGACTGCTATGCCATCCTTCAATGATTGTAACGAGACCTCCAACACCTTGCATCTCGCTTTGGCTTCATGGAGCAAACTTTGTAAAAAGGGCTCAGATCTGAAAGCGTCGCAAGACTTTGTACATGCCTCTTGTCTTTGCTTCACCATTCGGCTAATAAAATTCCATGATGGTATAGAAACCTCAGTCAATCCGTGAGAGTTGTTGTTACTTCTTGATGTCATCGCATTTCGGTTGTTGGTCACTGGAGTCAAAGATAAGTTGTTATGGTTGTTTGGTGTTGATAGCGAGCGCCGTTTAACAGCAGAAAATGCTAAATTTCGTGGAGTCAGTGATGGTGCACGAGATAAGGCAACCTGCTGCAGCTCCTCCTCAAAGGATTTCGAAATGACATGATTGCGACGCGACGAGGCCTCTGCGAATATTTCGTTCCAATGCATTTGGCGTTGCAATTGAGGAAGGTACTCCCTTCGTTGCTGTAGGAATCTATCAATCAATTCCCATACTTCACTGCTCACTGGACCCTCTTTTTCAGAGTAATTAATGTTTTCATTTGTGTCGTTTCCGTCGGTGTGATCTTGTTCAATGCAGTTGTCGTTTATCCCTTTCTCACTTCGTCTGCCGCAGCCGCCATCATCGTCATCATTGTACAACGACCGCAAAATTTGCAAGTGACATCTTTGAAAGGATTGCTGGTGCTGGTGCTGCCGCCGCCACCGCTCATCTTCCGCCCGTTGCCGTGTAGTCATCTTATCTACATACCTGATGCCACCTGCCAATTATTGCCTGCATTCTAAAGTACTCCGCTATTACCTATTAATTGAAATTGATTGTTGATAATATTTTATATTATGTCGATTATTAGAAAGAAGATCGATGCGATTGAAGTTACTCCTCTATTAGATAGATAACAGTAATGTTCATGGAATACCTAGTATAAGAGTAATCATGCTACTTATGCCATGAAAAAGCCCAGCAAATAATAATCAACAACCAATCAACCCAACCTGAGCAAGCCGAAGATCGACTCCATTTCAGTGCCGCGCTGGTGCACCACTTCATCTTTCATCAATAACATAATTTCCCTTCGCTGATAGAAATATGGAGAGCGCAGACCAAGCCGCCCCTGATCTCGAGTCTTCCACCTATGGCAATCATTTGGCAACTGCTGATTCCAAAGCTCGCCGAGACGCCAATGGGAATATTAAGATGAGAGGGAGACAGAGCGGGGAGATGAAAATCGATTCCATATACAAGTCACTCGACAATATGCTGGCCGTTGTTGATCTTCTTGAGAATATCAAGAGTTTTACTGAAGCAACAAGTACCGCAACAGCGACGGACCCAAATAACACGAACAATTTGGTGATCGAGGCAATTGATTTTTCAGCTAATGCTATCAAGGAGCACATTGCAATTGCATCAACGACATTGAATAATACAAAAGAGAAACGGTCCGCTGGACAAGCACACACCAAGCTCACGAAGAAAGACAGATACATTGCCGAACACGCCAAATTAGAATTGGAACGAGCGATGAAGGATAATCCGACGGAGGCGCTCGTAGCTGCTATCAAATCGGCAAAAACGTCCATTGAGAAAGGACAGCCAAATGAAGAATCAGCGGAAAAGATGCCTGTTAGACCATCCAAAAAACAGAAAGGGGAGAATCAACAAGAGAGCAAAGATGTTGAAGTTCTTGTGCCCCCACCAGCAAACAACGCGATGATTTATCAAACATATGAAGCTGCACAAAATCTAAAACAAATGGAAGCAAACATTGAGCGTCTATCTGGAACATCGAATAAGAATGAGCAACGACGCTTCAAACGACGTTACAAGGATGAAATGATAAGCAAGGGATACGTCCCATTGAAAAAATCTGCATTGAACGATTTTGCGGCTGCGTACGCCCAAAAAGATTCTCCTGCTCCGCCACCTTTCTGGAATATGAAGGGACGTCGGGAGTACATGTCTATTGAAGATTTGCGTTTCAAGGTCATGGAAAAGAGCGGTGACGAATGGACTCGAGTCGACACTGAGGAGGCAATCTTTGAAGCGAAGAAGGCAAGAGCAATTCAAGACGGCAAAGATCCTAATGAGGTGACAAAGCCTGAAAAGAAAACGATTGATGCTTATCACTCAGCGCTAAAGGATGCGGTGAAAGCACATATCATCCACTGATATTAATGTACATTTTGTGTGAATAATGTCAATAATTTACTTTTTACCGTCACACATAAGTATCCTGATGGCTACCCGCATGTCATATTGTTTCTCCTGCTACCTGACGTACTATCTGATTGATTTCCGTAAGCTTTTCATCCTTGGCCTTGAGTCCTCATTAGCTGCTTGGCTACGTGATATAGATCTAGATCTACTGGTTCTTTGCGATCTTGGACCCCGACTTGCAGATCTACGCGAGAGAGACTTGCTTCGGCTGATAGATTTCAACTTTTCGCTTGATGAAACCGAGGCTCGTCGATTCAGTGTACTGGTTGTGCCACGGGTATCATTGGAGTCGGATCGCTTCAGGCTTCTTCTACTAGAAGAAGGGGCTTCGCTTCTGGCACGGCGGCGTGTTGATGATCGACTTCGCCCCGACCGTCTTGGCTTATCGACCGGTGAATCAGCCCTTCCTATCCGTAAAGGTGAAAGACGATGATCATACACCTGTTTTTCTTTGCCTTCGGGGAGGCGAACAACGTAGTAGGGGCGATGCTTCTTGTCCTTAAGAAGCTTGACAACGGTAGCACGGAAGTGCCCTCCCTGGGAGGAACTATAGAGGACTTCCTCGCCCATGGAGAAAGTATGAACCAACACCAGCGCATACGCAGCAGGATCAACCTGCTTCTTCACTTGCGGAGTAGTTTCTTTCCCGACGTCAGAATTCACAGCGTCAGTCACAGTCTCAGATTTTTTGGCCACATCAACAAGAACAAGAGCTAGCTCGTCTTCAGCAGTAGTTTCATGTTTTGCTGATGTGTCATTTGTATTTTCTACCCTTGTGTCGGAATCAGGACTTTCACCTTCTTTTGGTTCCTCCACCACTTCTGTCTCCTTGTTCATATCTTCCTGTTTCTCCTCTGTCCTTTCCTCGGCATCCATCCCCACCGGCAAAGTTAACATAAGATGCGAGTTATCCGTCTGCTTTTCCCTCCCATCCTCCAGCCGAATGGAATAATATGGATCCAACAAATCATCCAAGTGGGAATCCAAAATTGTTGCCTTCTGTATTCCTTGAGCGTTTTTGTAGTATAACTTCGTCTCAACAGCATACTTGGGAACTATTTTGGTGCCTCCGTCTTCTGTCTTAGCCTCGACCATTTCAACAGAGCAAGGGAGAGCCAGCGGATCCATTGCAGGCTGTTGTTGTTGCTGCTGCTGCTTGCTATTGCTACTTTCTTGTTCAGTAGTTTCTTGAGAAGAATCCGACTTTTCAGCTTCGTACCCACGATCCAGATCCTCAGTGGAGGGCGAGGCCAACATTTCATTTGGACGAGGTTTCTCATTCTTCTCCTTCATCAATACAGCTAGCTCGTCACTAGTTAGATCCATCACCGCTTTCAATCGATCAGCACTAACATCCTTGCTGGTCCCATCAGGAAGATCAACACCATACTGGTACTTGGAAGAAGAGGGGTAAACTTTCATAATCTTCACTTTGGTAATGTGACCGTCAGACGAAAGATAATAGGCAAACTGGCCTGTGGCGAATGATCCCTCGAGATCAGACGAGGGGGATAAAGATCCTGCCGCACTGCCGCCTTCACTCGAGCTATCAGACATTTGATCCGTCACAGATACATCCACCGCATGTACTTTGCCCGATGTACTTTCCCTCCTCGACACTCCACCACCAATTTCTCCATGACTGCTAACCTTCTTGATCCCATCGCTCTTCTCCCCATGACTGCTGTCCTTCTGGATGGAATTATCCAATTCTTGAATCGGAGTTAGCTGTTTCCCATCCACCTGCTTCTCCTTCCCATCCTTCAACCGTATAGTATAATACGGTTCCAGCTTGGCATCATGATGTACGCCCACAACAGTTACCTTGCAAATACCCTTTGAGGATCGGTAAAATGCCTTTTGACCCTTGACAATACTTCCCGACGAAGAAGAAGTGCGTCTCCCCTTGCCGTCACGAGCGTGCCTTTTCGTTGTGGCTCGTTTGGATAGTTTCCCCGTAAGATCGACTGCGCTCTGTATGATGGCTCGTGAACGGGATGGCTTCTTGTTACGGCTATTGCTACTAGCATTAATATTCTCACCGATTTGATTGGCGCTCCCTGCTTTCGTGGAACGAGAGGGGGTAGTGTTAGAACCCCCGCCTGATGACCCTGATCCCTTCGCGCTTTTAAGAATCATGGCGATGATGTTGTGGCGTGGACGCCGTTTGGAGAGGACCTTGTTGAACTTGGATGTGGACGACGATGGCATGGCTGCTATTTGAGTAGTTTACCGTCGGCCTATTTCGCATGAGACGTGTGCAATTAGTCTCGCAGTTGATATAATTTCGACAGCAGCAAAGCGACCGTCTAAATGAATCTGAATGTGATGAAAGAGCGGCGGTGATGATACAAGTCAGATCAGCCGCATAAGATATTATGATGCAAGCTTATAGGCCTACAACCACACTAGTAGGGAGGGAACGACTGGAGACTGGAGTAAGGTAGGGCGCTGTAGTTTGCTGATTCCAGCGAGACGTGCCAAAGACGAAGTACCACCACACAGTTAAGTTGACCAGCCTGTTGAGGTTGCTCAGATTCGATCCGTGTCACAGCGTAGGAACCCAGTTGTAGTAGACACTGCGTGTAGTTTGAGAGGAGGAGACGATCATTTTTTACAACAGCCCCTCCTCATTTAGCTCATCTGCTTCCATTTTAGAAGAAGTGAGAAGGCAAGGGCCAGAGACGATGAAGTCATGTGTGTTGTTACTTTCTCTTTGTTACTTGTTACATACCAGATTACTGTTACAGTGAGGTCTCATCTAGCTGCAACTCCCTCTTATTTCTGCGCCTGGCTGCTTGAAGTGAAAAGGTGCATGTAAGTATCTATGTGCATGTGCAGATGTAGAAATTGATGTCAAGCGATGAGGAAGCATCGAAACGGATTTAGGTTGCCAGTAAAACAAGAGACGGCGCAACGACAAGAGGCGCGGAAGTAGCACAATATCATGATGAGGGGATGGATATGGTTTTCGCTGTCGCTGTCGGCGAGTCTATCGCATTCAGTGCTAAGGTAAGCTCAACACAAGTGGCATTGCCTGTTCCTTGGTAACTGACTTCCTCAAATTAAACTCAATGTCACTCGCAGTTTTCAACTGTCGCCATTCCATCAACTTGTGACACCGCTAAGCACAAATCTGCTCCATTCCAAAGCGTCAAGTCGAAAAGGAAGACGAGGGTTTGGACTTGGGCATCCTACCTCAAAGAAAATTTCATATCCTCCAATCCACCATGACGAAGACGATGACGACTTACATAATATAAACAGCCAGATATTTCCTCTGCAAGATGGCTTGGAACATAATTCAAACTCTCATCACGACCATACAGCAAATCACAACAATAATATTAACGCTGGTGCACGAGTTTCCGAATTCCTTTCCAACATCCCGAGGGTCCTATCACGACCACCACTCGTATCGTCCACACAAGAATGGAGAAAACTGCAACGTCACGCCTCACAAACTATCAAATCTACTCATCTTCGAGTATTGTTACAAGATCCCGTCAGATGCGATGCCATGTTTGCTGAACACGATGGGGTCTACTTTGATTACTCGAGACAACGGGTAACACTCGAAACTATGGATTTGTTGTTTGATTTGGCGGAGAAACAAGAATTGACAAAACGGATACAGGCCATGGTGAACGGGGAGAAGATTAATTTTACCGAAGATCGAGCAGTGCTGCATACGGCGTTACGGGCGAGTAAAGACAAAATTGGGACCGTTTTTGTGGATGACGTAGATGCCATTAAGGAAGTTCATGAAGTTCTGGACCAAATTAAACAATTTACGGAGGCGTTTCGATCGGGGCGTATAACGGGCTATACGGGGAAGCGCATGAGAAACATTGTATCCGTTGGTATTGGTGGAAGTTATCTAGGGCCAGAGTTTTTGCATGAAGTAAGTGATCAAGAGTCTTTCTGATGTGTTTGTTGGCATGTGTTTGTGCGCTCGCTCAAGTAGACTACTGTGCTTCATTTTTACCGCACAATAGGTCCTCAAAACAGAAGAAGAGGGCATCAGCTCTTCGTTGGGGTACAGTCTGAGATTTCTTGCCAATGTAGATCCAGTGGATGTAGAGAGGACATGTGCTGATCTAGATCCGGAGGAAACCTTGATCATCATCGTTTCCAAAACATTTACAACCGCTGAGACAATGCTGAATGCTAGGACGATGCGTCAATGGCTCTGGGACTTCATGGGAGATGACATTGATGTCGTCAAAAAGCATGTTGTGGCTTGTTCATCAGTATCTGCTACTGAGAACGTCAAAGCTTTTGGCATTGACACAGAGAAATACTTCTTCCGATTTTGGGATTGGGTAGGAGGAAGATATAGTGTCTGTGGAGCTGCTGGGGCTGTTCCAATAAGCTTGTTGTACGGATTTGACTTGTTCGAGAAGTTTTTAGAGGGGGCAAGGTCGATGGATGAACACTTTATCAACGCACCGATGAGACAAAATATTCCTATCCTTATGGGTCTGTTAGGCGTTTGGAACTCTTCATTCATGGGATACAATTCTCGCGCATTGATTCCCTACGCCCAGGCATTGCTAAGATTACCTGCACATATTCAACAGCTAGACATGGAGTCAAATGGAAAGAGAATATCTCGGCATGGAATAGAAATCGACTACCCTGTCGGGGAGGTAGATTTTGGAGAACCAGGGACTAACAGCCAACACTCATTTTTTCAGATGATTCATCAAGGTCAAGCAATACCCGTTGACTTTCTCGGCTTTGTACAAAGTCAACATGATCTATTAATGGACGGAGAAAAGTTATCTTCACACGATGAATTGATGAGCAATTTCTTTGCGCAACCTGATGCGTTGGCAAACGGTAAGACTGCTGATGAAGTCAGAGCGGAAGGTTGTCCACAGGAATTAGTTTTGCACAAAGTTTTTGACGGCAATCGTCCGAGCAGTTCATTGTTGTTTCCTCAACTTTCTGCGTATGTCACTGGTCAGATTCTTGCACTCTACGAACACAGAACAGCAGTGCAAGGGTTTATCTGGGACCTTAATTCGTTTGATCAATGGGGTGTAGAATTGGGAAAGAAGCTAGCCATGGATGTAAAAGATCATCTCACGAAAGCACGGTACGACCCAAAGCAACAACCTATTGACATTCCAGATGCGCCGGCAACATCACGAATTCTTAACTACTACGTGAAAAATGGGCGTGAAGCCACTGAAAATGGAACTGGTATGAGTGTGAATCCCTTGACAAGCGTGACAAGAAAGACATTTAGAGAGCACATTCCGCCACCAATACATGATCTGGGTGGTAATGTTGGAAAGTTGTCGTAAAATAAGCAATGAACGTGAAAGTTATCTGGAGTCCACTAATTTACAACCCAAGATGTAATCTAACCGAGGGAAATCTTTTTGAATGCTATCCGAGCTTCCTTCCCTAGACAATCTACCTTGTGGAGGACCCTTTTCACCATAACCAGTGTATATTCGATGAAGTGTATCAAAACTTTCTTTTCCAACTACTTCTCCCCAAGGCACTTCCCACGGACTTCCCCCTCCTAATCGTTCATTGTCGTTTAATGCGACAATGAACTGGTTAGATCGGCTGTTCTTTCCTGCTCCAGCGTACGCCAAGTAACCCTTGCTGAATCTCTTCACTCCAAGTTCGTTTGTTCGATGCGCTGGTCCCTCTGGCAACCAATTCTTATCATCTTGTAGACAGTGCTTCGCATAGGGTTTGTTGTACTCTGGTATACCTGCTATACCAAATTGACACAAGAAGCCTTTGACACATCGCATCAAGGCAACTTTACTCGAAAAGTATTTCGTCTCCACCATTTGGAGAAAGCGCTCTGCCCCCAGCGGTGCCCAGGATGGACTGTTGTTGGATAGATAAACAGCATTAGAAACAAAAGTTGTGAGCATTGGTATTGATTCTTTACACAGTTTCCAATATGCAGTAGGCGTCTTGATATTGATCCACATAGTCAAAGCTTCCAAGCACTTACTGCGCAACTATATGTACATAGCCGGCTGTAGTTTCGCACGTGACCAATGATATAGGTTTGTCATCTGGAGGAGGCGATACAATGTGTCGGTGGCTATTTGCCTTTGGGTGTAACTCCTCAGGCGATAGGTCATCGAGCGAGTGTATAGTTGGCCCACTGCCGCTATCACTGTCCACCACCGCTGTGATGCTGCTTTCGCCGTTCTTTACAACGTTGTTCTGACCGATTACATAGTCATTGTTGCGTTTACGATTCAAGCCGATGCAAAAGCCATACATGGTGAATAGATACACAATAATCAGAATGATCGCAGACACAGATACCTTCACTGGCCGATGACTAGCCTTGCCGAAAGACTTCTTCGTTCCAGATCTGCTGCCCATACTTAATATTATTGCATGCTCGATTTCCTCTTGGTTTCCTCGCTCTTTCAACATGATCTTTTTATGATTTCGGGTTTCGTATGTAGGTATTGTTGTACATAAGTACCACACCTTTGCTACAGCTACATAGTACAATGTAGAGGGTAGGTAGGTAGATACATCAGGAAGAATGGGACAGCAGCTGTGTTGCTGTCCGTTGTCTGTCCGACACAAACAAAACCCTAAAAAAATAGAGCGAGATGAGAGAAGAGATGGGTATGATGACAGCCCAACTCTACCATACGTAGATAGATGCTTATCAAACACTTCTATTGATATTATACACCGCACCAGAAGAGATGATATCATTAAGGACAGTGGCAACAATGTGCGTCGTTTTCCATCTAATATGCTCAAAAGGCAGCGGGCGGCCGATGGTGTCGAGGGCGCTACAAGGCAGGCAAACCATAATATCTGGATTTAGCCCCCCATCATTTGCCAATCATTTAGTGTCATTGCCGCCACCGCTGCTGCCGATATCATTTTCTACCAAGGGGCCGTTGGACGGTGCTCCGTCGTACATGACGACCAGACGACGTTTATCCAGCGCAATACTATCAATTAGCGCTGACGATTACGACGATCCATTTTTTACCCCAGCAACACCGAAGCCTTCCTCTCAGAAGTACATGCCGTCCTATGAAGACAACGACGACGAAGATGTCAACAGTGACTACGATAGCAACGAAAAAAGCGGAGGCAATTTCTTCGATGATGACTATGGATATGACAGAGAACAATTCAGAACAACTCAGCCAAACATATCACCTATCCGCGCAAAAACAACCTCTTCACGGCAACAACTTGGAGCAAAAAATCAGCAGCCGTATCCTCCAAAACAACCTCACGCAATAAATAATAATGATCGGCTGCAGAAAAAGAAATACTCGCGGCAAACACAAAGCTACACTCCTTCCACTAGAGCATTGTATCAATTTCGGCCCATACAACCAGGAAGTACAAGACAGATGCCTCCGACTATTTCCAACTACGATTCATATGATGATTACAATATCGGTGACGTACACAATGGTATGAACTTTGACCAACAAAATGAAGCATTAACAGACAAAGAACTATTTATTCCAACTGATAGTGATTACGATTCCGTTGAACATGTCCAAGTCAAGAGAACAGCCGAGATCATTGCAAATAAAGTTTTGGATCAACAGCCCGTATTGTCACTAGTTCCACAGATCAAAGCTCAAAACGAAATCAATTCAAAGCAAGCCTCTCTCAGTACTATATCAAACGATTTAGCTGCATCAAATAACTCACAACTTTATCCCAGGACCCCAAGAAACTTTACACCAGCCTTCATGGAGCCTCCCAGAGTCAAGGCTATTCCTAACAACCCCAACAAATCTGACAATAGACCACGAGAAATACCAGTGGAAGCCTCAACTGGAAATGTTAGCACTTCATACATCGACACTCTTTCTCACCAGCTTGAACACCTTCAAGCTCAAATATATCAACTCAACGATGGTGTCGAATTCAACATTGGAAGTCCAAAACAAGTAGCTAAAGTCTTATTTGGTGACGATGAAGAAGGAAGTAGTACCAGCAAGGATGTGCTAGAGGCACTTGCAAGTGCAGGGAATATCATGGCAGAAAATATATACAAGTGGAGAAAGGTAGCAAGCCAGCATAAAAAAGAACTCAAGCGGATCGAGCAAATGGATAAAGGCGACAGAAAGAATGATTACTATGGCAACTTATCTCGACGCGACAACAGACAAAGGAATGGTGTGGATGCAGAAGAACCAAAAGTTACTTATCAGGTTGAAATTTTCGAATCCGACACAAGAAAAGACACTTCACCACCAGCCAAGGACACAGTTGCCGACAGAGAAACTCTCCTACTGATTGACGCATCTGCCTACATCTTTCGTTCATATCATGCCATGCCACCTCTCCATCGCACTGATGGTATGCCCACTGGTGCAGTTCATGGTGTTTGTCGCATGCTCCAATCTCTACTATTGAGTCAGCTTCTGAAAGGAGATCGGCCTAGGGTTATCCTTTGCTTCGACTCAAAGGGCAACAATTTCAGACACGAGCTATATCCCGAGTACAAGGCGAATCGAGGCCCGTGTCCAGAAGACTTGATACCACAGTTTGACTTGGTCAAGGAAGCAGCAAGTGCCTTCGGAGTTGTGCAAGTTGAAGCTGAAGGATACGAGGCAGATGATGTAATTGCAACTATATCTCGTATGGCTTTGGATGAAGGAATGAATGTCGACATAATGTCAGGAGATAAGGATTTATGGCAACTAGTCACACCTCCAAATATCTTTCCAAGACTACACATGATTGATCCATTACATTTAAACTCAATATCACACGAAGTTGTCGAAGAGAAATGGGGTGTATCTTCAGACAAACTAGGCGATCTTCTTGCACTGGCCGGTGATTCCTCGGATAACATAAAGGGGGCACCAGGGATAGGCCCGAAAATTGCTGCTCAACTGATCAACGAATTTGGTAGTTTAAGTGAGTTGCTTGCAAATACTGACAAAATTAAGCAGAGGAAGCGAAGAGAGAGCTTGGATGAAAATGCAGCGAACATCATGCTATTTCGTCAATTGGTAGCTTTGGAAGATGCCATCCCTGTCGAGAGAATGACATCATCACCATCTTTCGAGGGTGTCAGTAGTGTACGCATGTCCACTTTTGATCCGTCGAAGCTTGTTGAATTCTACGAACGCATGGAATTGTCGACATGTAAGAATGAATTGGAACGAAGACTGCGATCCAGCTGGATAAACTACAAGCATCCCCCTACTCCTGCCGAATACTCAAATGTGCCGTTTTGATGTACTAATGTTTATTAAGATCATTCCACAAAAGTACTCTAACTGAAATTCCTCCTAAAATTGCATCTGCAATCTTCCCATGACAGTGATCACGGTATTGCCTATAATGCAGACTCTCTTCTCGTCTTCTTTAAGGACGCACTCGACAAGACCTGTTCTATCTGACTCTTGCAACCCAAATAATCTATCTTTCTTTCTTCTCACACCAAAATAGGGACCGAGAGCGCAGTGTGGCCAGCCAGAAACGGGGTCTTCGTTTACACCAATCTTCGGCTCAAAGTATCGAGAGCGGAAATCAAGTCCTTCCAGAGGGTTCACGGAAGAATCTCCTTCAGACCTACGCCTTGGATCAATTTTTCTGGTGAATTCTCCGTTGGAAATTTCACAACATATTATGATCCCTCTAGTATGAAGCTTTGTCTGCTTCAACGCACCGTAGTCGACACTTCTAGAGCATAATAGATCGAAAGCTTCCACAGTTAACTCAATCAACAAATCCTCTCCACCCTCTGTCAATCCAATGTAAAGCACATCATCAACCTTCAATGAAAAGGCCAAACCATCGGTTTCGTTGTCGTCATCATCTTCTTCAGGAGGTACTACGGACCAAGCTCCAAAAAACGCCCTACGAAGCAACGAAATCACGGAAGTTTGATCTTCTTGCGACAAAGGGTCTACACTACGCCAAGGATAGTCCATCGCTATTCGAATGTTGTCTGACATGGAATTTGTAACTATTTGAGAACCAAAGAATTCTTCTTCCAAGTGCGAAGGTGGGGCATGTCTTGCTTTAAGCTCAACGCCATTTCTCGAATGAAATTTAAGCACTGTTTCCTGCTGATCTATCCCGTTCTGTGATGATGAATATTTCCGGAAAAGCACGGACGCGGCTGCAAGCGTTGCATGAGCACACATGTCAACTTCGATGCCAGATCTGGACATAAATCTGGTATAGTATTCGATTTCACACGGATCAACCCTCTGAACATCAGATGAGTTTGATTGCAAATCAGTCACCGAGTCGTATTCCAACCCTACACTGTGTTCTGATGCATCTAATTGCAGCGTTGACGCGCCTTCACTCCAGCACCGGTCTCTCGTGCCAACATCCGCTTCGTCAACATCCAGCTTCCACACAAAGGCAGTAGCGGGTTGGTTGAATTCTTTTGCAACATAATGCATCCAGACATCTGCTCTTGCGTTTGCAAGCTCCTGCTCGTCATCCTCATTCGCACTGAGAAGTATATCGTTTAATTGTTCTTTCATAGTTCCCCACATACCAGTCTCGTTGTCTTGAACAATGTCGGCTATTAGTTTCGAGGGAGGTCTTTCCAATAAGACAATAGCAGCGGAGTTTCCACTTCCCCAACGTCTCAAATTTGCAAATGAATCAACAAGGTAACATTCTGGTTCCATTGTTGGCTGTGATGAAGGACCTTTCGTTAGAGCCTGTGAGGTAGATGTCACAGGAGATTGTCGTACATCTCTTTCCAATTCGTATAGAGACTCGGCTCCTAGCGATAAAGTCTTTTTCCACCGAAACCCCATGGAAACAAAGAAATCCACGAGGCGGCTACTGGTGAGCAATACGATCTTCTGAATCTTTGTTTTCGCCCCCTTTAGTTTGTTGCGTCGTCTATTAATTCCAGCTTCATCCACCTCTCCATTAATTATTTCTATCGCAGCAATGTAATTTTCCAACATAGCCCTTGCAACTCCTAAATTCCGATATTCTTGTTGAACAACCACGGAATGAATTGCTAGATAAGGTCCGTGTGGTTCATGTTTTGTTGAGTACGGATAACGAGACTGTGGAGGCGACTGCTCTCTGCCACCTGGAGACGGAGGTGACGCAAAGGTAGAAGAATCAGCAGATATGATCTTTTTCGTATCAGGTACAAAGTCATGACATCTCGTACCACATATATATCCAATGAGTTCGTTTTCGGAAGTTCCATGCACTGAATGATGACATGCTTCATCGCTGCCACCATCATTAGCATCATCCACTAGCGACAGAGCATGCTTCTCCTTTTTTACACCTCCCATCGGCTTTTTAAGAAGAGCACATCGAAAAAACGGAGCAGCATGATGTTGTCTTAGTTGCAACTCAGAGATAGATGAAACTTGATCAGCTGCGAAGGACAGCGTTTCAAGTTGATGGCAACGAGGAATATCCACCGGCTGAACGACGCGAAACTTGAGTCTGGCGAGGATGTCATCTGCGTCTGAGGATGAAGACATGGTCAGCGTGGTGAAAGTAGGCAGCCCAAAGATGAGTCTGCCAGTATTGTCGGACGTCGGGCGTGAGTTTGGTACAATATCTACGTTGTTGATGTTAATACTGTCGTCATGATAAAAGTATGTAGAGATGTTCCTTCTGAATTTCTTATGCATGACGCCCATAGGCAGACGGCCGCCCATGGTCGCTTTTTTTGCCCAGAAAAACAGAAAAGAGAGAAGCGCCCATGGGCAGCGCCCAGCAAACCGCCCAGCAAACTAAAACAGAACCTCAATATACGTTCATTATTATGTCATTGAAAACTCCTATGATAATACTCCCATCATTTTGACACCTGCAATAGCATCCTCTACAAACACCGCACCACATCCACATCCGAAAAATATTCACCTCAATTCAGCAAAAATGAGCGCCGCCACATCTTCTTTCGAGGCCGTTGTGGTGGTCTGTATCTCCCTCAGACACATGTGGCGATGAATTTTGTTTTGAAACGCTGCACATCGAGTCAAAGCCCACCCGATCGTCAAGACAAAGCCTTGCTGTGCTAGCTGGTGGTTAACAAAACTGTCTTCTTAGTGATGAGCATATAACTACAATCTGTGGAATCTGTGCCGTCACTAACGGCGAGAAACACTTCCGCCGTAACCCTTTGCCAGAAAAAAATGTTATCAATCCATCACGCCGACTACATGGAAACTCATGGTTACACGGGTGGGGGAGGCGGCAGCAACAAAGGGGCGCTCTCCTGGTTGGGAAGAGAACCATGATGCGTGCCAAGGTTTGATGGGGGACGCAAAGAAACAAGAAACCCATCTTTGGCTCAAGTGGTAAACGCTGATAATTATTGGAGTAATGTCCGTGTACGTGCAGTCCCCATCGAACCTGCGGGGAGTAACATTGGAACCACCAACTAGTTGACAACAATGGCATCGGACGATGGTTCCCTGACTTATGGTCTACTTATCTCTCTACCATAGAGTAAGGATCATAGTATGGTACCCAGAGCAGAGTTGAGAGGGAGAGGCGTTAGTTGCTTCTAAATTATTATGAAGATGAATTACGAAATATTTATTATCCAACCGACTTCTTTCGGCCTCGTTGCTGCGTTTGCTGCCTTCGTTTCTCAAGAGCTGCATCCAGTTTCAGCTTCATTTCATCAAGAACTCCTTGGTGCGCGTTGAGGATGGTTTCATCGCTGATATCTTCCTTCTCGTCATCGTCACCATCTTTCTGATCCCGGCACATTGCCTCAAGAGATGACAGATCAAAAGGCTGCACGAATGGGGCATAAATCTTCTTCTTTCCAGTCTGTTCATCCGCACCCAGGGGCCCTTGATCAACGCTAAGAACAGAGTTGATGTCAATCTGCCGGCTGTTACCACCATGAAGGAACATGTCTGCAACATCGTCCCACTTCACTTCGTGTGTGCTACGGTATTTTTGTGCCAAACTGATACTCAAATCCTCTCCATTCAACTCAGAATATTCGTCTCTCTTGTCCTCACTCAAGGCGTCCCCTACAGATGAAAACTGCACGGGTTCATTCGAGTATTGACCGTACGGTAAGTTTGATACATCATTGATGTTCCAATTCATGGGTGGTACAAAGTGTCCAGGATTGAAAGCTGCATCGGGCGGAGCATACTCACTTGCACCCTTCTGCTTCATGGATCCACTAAACGATCTCATAAGCGATGGACCATTTGGAGTAGTCGGCGTAGATGCGATGATCGGTGCCACTGGGTAATAAGGACCGCCGTCCAATATTCCTCCCTTCAGGCCAAGCTGGTCTTGCAACCTTTTCATTGATTTCCGAAGTAATGATCTAGCGTGCGCCTCCTTTTTCATTTCGACACCACAAAGTCCAGTGTGATAACCTTGTTCGGGACGGCATGGCTCTTCCCATACGCCTGCATTGTCCTGGAAGTAGTCAAATGGTAGCATCGTTGACGCCCTTACTTCTGTGTCTTGTACTATTTCACAAACATCTTCATGTGTCAAAGCTTCACCAGCGCGAACAATGGAGCTGACGTAAGCATTCGAAAATGCCTCAGTCATGTTGCTGCATCGGGATACCAAAGCAGCAAGCAGCACGCGTTCACGAGTTTTGGCTTGCAGTGCATCGCTTCGCAAGTTATCTAGAAGTTTCATTAACTCGTCCATCATCAGAAGTGAAGCGTTCTGTATTTCCGAAACAAACACCTCCTTTGTTATCGCTTTCCCCACGACAAGTACTACCTGCTTCATCTGTTCACCACGCGATGCGGAAGAGAGGGAATTGAGAAAAGGTGCAATCACTTTGAGCGATTCATCAATGGCAGAAGTCGTTAGCCACTCCAACTCTGGATGCACTTGGCCGCTCCCATTTTCGGCAGCAGAAAGAATGCCGTTTACTAAGTCGCTCTGCTCCACACACATCCACACGGAAATCATGGCAACAATCATTTCTTTCGCATCGTGTGCAAATTTACTATCACCAACAAGTATTCCCACCTGCGTCCTTTTGTCAGCTGAATTCAATTTCTCCAAAAGCATGTCAGTAACGCGCGATTTCAGTTTTGGAACTGCCGAACCCAAAGAAAACAAAAAATCGACAAGCAAAGCCTCTGCATCATCATCTCTGTCAGAAGCGACGGCCATGGCATCATGAAATTTTGCCCGTAAAGCAAGGTTTGAAATTTTCTTGGGAAGAAGTTCTGGTGGAGGCGGCGGGGTGAATGGAAGCACCAGAAGTTGATGAACAGAGTCATCGTCTGAAGTCATTCCCTGAAGTGCATTACCCATCTCGGCACTGGTCGGTGACGGAGGGGCAGAAGAAGGTCGACTGATCTTTATTCCATTTCCCTGCTCTGTCTTTTGGGCTTTCATTTTCTTATCAGATTGATTTTGAGAAAAGCTGGAGGATCTCTTCCGCTGTTTGGCCGATAACTTCGCCGCCTCTTGACCTTTTGAGCCCAAATTTACAACCGGTGCATTCATAGGCGACAGCCCTATGTAACCAAATGGATTCTGAACATTCATAGTAAGGGCTGCTTGATACCGAGCGGCAACTGCAGCATCTGGCCCAGGAACAAGACCTAACCCAGCAGAAGTTCCAGCAAACCCCAAACCATTCCTCATGTAGAATTCTGACATTTCAGACGCCGACAATGAACCTACTGCGGATCCAACAGGAACGTTAGCAGCCATTGCAGCGGAGTATGGGTCACTTTGAAGACCAATTCCAAGTTGATGCTGCAGAAGTTGACTAGACGCAGCAGCCGCTGCCATCGCGTTTTGGCTATTGCTTTGCGCCATTGCACTGTATAGTTTGTAGTTTGCATCCACAGGGTACTGGAGAAGTGGCTGCGATGTTGCTGTCTGCTGCACATCATTTGTTTTCACAGTATCCTTATGGTTGTTCTTTCCGCATTCATTTGCCTTTCCAGTTGCTTGTTTCTCGTTCCCTCCATCGCCATTTCCACCTCCACGAATGTGTATTGGTGATTTTGTTTGTTCATCCTGTAAACTGGGTCGCTTTGCGCTCTCTATACTCGAAAGATCCAAATTAGTTTGCCCCAGCGAACGTTTTTTGCCTTTTCCTATCGACGTATTGTGATGTAAAAAGTCCGAAACTGTTTTGATTTCTGCCAGAGCACTCAGCCCCAACGAATCAACATCACTGCCTCTATCATTGTCTCGATCTGTTATCAAGCCTACGGCACTCATAACAGAATACAGAAGTGATGGTTCACAAAAAGTTGAGTCACTCTCTTTCTTTTCAGGAAAAGTTGAACGCACTTTTCGCAGCATACTTATTCCCGACACACCCGAGGAGGATCCGAGTTCACCACATAAGTCTGTAACGATTGTTTGAAGTGGTTTCTCTGATTCCGTGTCTGTCTTTATCTGTAGAAGATTTGGTGCCTGCAAACGGGATAACTGTTGCGGCCCAACCAGAGGTGGTAGAAACTTATCTGTTGATGGAGGCAATAAATAATTCGGCTGAAACATTCTTTGGTAAGCCGGGTTGATTCGCACGTCACGTTTCGTCTCGCTCATCCCAACACCTCGTGAAACAAGAGCCGACCGCGCTGCAGTTGGCCGACCACTCGCTCTATCACCCTCTGCTTCCGGGTTTAATGTCAGCAAATGAGAATAAAGGCCCCTTGTGACACGTTGCTGACCAAATCCTGCTGCGTTGCTATCCTCCGACGGAGCTGGGGAAGGCGCCTGGGCTCTCGCAAACGTTGTTGGATGAAAGCTCTCACTCATGGTCCTTTCAACGGTCCGTGCCATTGCCATGACAGTTTCGATATCTTTCCCTTCCCTTATCAACCTGCCTCGTTTGACCCGCTCAAACAGCTGTTCTACCGCAGCCACGGTAGCGGAGTTGAAACCTTCTCTGCGCTGATTTGTTTCTGGATCAGTTGGGCCATTTTCAGGGTACTGCTCAAGATCAATTTCGTTGTCTGTCATTTCATCATCGGGAAGAGCAACAAGATCCAGCCCATCACCAGCATAGGCGAGTTCTTCTAATGGAATTCCAGTCTGTTGCGATTGCATCAACTCTTTATCCTTTTCCACCTGGCGTGCCTGACTATTCTCTCTAAGTGTCGCTACAGCTGCTAATGGATCTTCTTCAATAGGATCGACAATTTCATCAATCGAGGTGGGGGCAGGCCTCATGACCACTCGGAACCTCTCATATGCCTGATCAGTAAAGGATTCCCGCAGTATACGGGTCTGTTCAATGGCTATGCGCAGGCGCTTCCTTGCGTCGTCAAGGCACATGTCAGTGGGGTGAATGTATGGTCCGTAGGCATCTTCAAGAGCTGCCCGTTCCGAGGAAATAATTTCGTCCTTATCAGCATCATCGTCCATAGAGGCTGTCTCCTCACTCTTGCCGACATCTGACCCACTAAATACCGAGCTGTCCATTTTGTCGTCATCTTCGTTTACACTCTCCGTGCCGTCATCAGCGGAGAGGGTGTCCATCTCTGGAGAGGCTTCTGACCCTGCTGCACCGGCGACTGGCTGGCTGTCGTCATCGTAGCCACCATCGTCTTCTGCTGACAAATCAGCTGACTGAGATCCTCCAGCAGGTGGAGACGACCCTTCAAACCCTTCCGAAGGCGCATTTTGCTCATCAGCTTCACTGCCCCCGTCGACGTCCATGGGCACAGGTTTCTGCGCAATCGTGGAGATGCCCGCCTGCTCGGCCTGGTCCGTCGCCGCAGACGACGCATCGGCTGCACTTACGTCATCAGCATCACTATCGTTATCATCTTCGCTGTCGGCATCGGCGTTTGGCGATGCGTCTGGTTGATCTACCAAATCATCGACATCGCCTCCATCATCTATCATGGTATCCTTCTGGCGACGTTTATTTTTCCCACGTGGAAGCTGATCGTCTGCTGACTTTGTTGCCACTATTCCTTCATTCTGCGGCACATTCACTTCTGCTGTAGGCTCGGCATGATCCATTGCAATCATTCAGCGTGCAATAGAGCTAAACAATGATACACATCCTTCGTGGGTATTGTGTGCAAATTTTGCCATGGAGCACGAGCGAAGCCCGCCATACCGCCACGCCCACCACCTCTCCGTTTTGGCTTTGAGCTTTTGAGGAATTTAGAGCGACAAAAATCTTGCGCAGAAGGGGTTCCCCTCGGGCAGCCCCCTATTTTTATCTCCCTATTGCATCCAACAAAGTGCGACAAACGACAAAAGAACAGCGCCGTTATGGTACAATGGCGTCATTAGTTGCTCGGAGCCGTCAATTCCTAGAGCATACCAAGAACACCATGATGTCCAACATCTCAAACTTCTCCTCCTCTTCCATCCTGGATCGTATCATCTTCCGCGCTGTCCAGCCCACTGACATACCACGGTGCTATCAACTTGAATCGGCCTCCTATCCGGAAGATGAGGCGGCCTCGAAATCCGCTCTTCAGTATCGGCAGCATCATGCTGCTCCGTTCTTTCGATGCGCCTTTCTCATAGACAACGGAGGGAGTAGCAGCTGCAGTGACATTGCTAGCATAAGCAACAGCAATATGGGAGGGATGGGCAGTCCGAGCATCGGGGGCACGACGAGCACATCCAGCACCATTTCCCGTCCGGTAAAATCCACCCCAATGAACCTGCAGCAGACGCTCAAGGGACGAATTATTGGCTACATCTGCGCTACAAGATGTTCCTCCTTTTCTGCCGAGGCTATGAAGTCTCATGATGCAACCGGGAACATATTGGCTATTCATAGTGTCGTGGTGGAGGAAAAATATAGAAATTGCGGCGTGGCCAGTGCGATGATACAAGATTATCTGTCAGCGATGGTGCGATTGAATAGGAAGGAGGGCGCTTTGAAAGTTAAAATGGATAAAATTGTCCTAATGTCGAAGAAGAATTTATTGGCGTTTTATCTTAGGAATGGGTTCCGTGCAATGGGGGTGAGCAATGTGGTTCACGGGAAAGAGCAGTGGTTCGAGTTGGAGAGGGACTTGCCCACCGACGAAGATGCCAAGAAATATAAATGCTTCTTGATAGATTCTTTTGCAGATGTGGATAAGGAAGGAAGCGGGAATCCCGCTGGCGTTGTATTGTTGGATGGACCTCCTGGGGGAAAGGGGGAAGACTTATCCAAATATAGCTTAGACGACGAAGAGTTGGATGATATAATGGAAGATGCAAATGACAACAACTTCACTCCAGAGATATGTCCGCGTGGGGTCGAGTGGATGGGTGCAGTTGCAAAAGAGTTTAACCAATCCGAAACCGCATTCATCTGGCCTCTCCCAAACTACCAAGTTTCGGAGGAGACATGTTTATGCCCCCCAAAGCAGCAAACACCAACCGCGTCGCCCACTGCGTATGCGATTCGTTATTACACCCGATCAGGAATGGAAGTTGATCTATGTGGACACGCAACGCTTGCTTCTGCTGCGGTATTGCTTGGTGCAAAACAAGTTGATGGCAACAACATTACATTTTATGCCAAAAATGAGAAGCTTCAAGCAGAGTTGATTGTATCGCAACCACATTCGACTTCAGCTGCTGCGATTTCCAACGGCAATAACAACAACAACGCATCACGGATAGCAATGGATTTCCCTTGGAAAGATGTTACTTTAATTCCAGCAGGGGGAGAAGATTACAAAGCAGTTCTGAATATGCTATCTAACGCGTTCTTTGGAACAAGCATCAAGGCTGAAGTGGAATCGGATCTGACAGCAAAGTTTTGCGCGTTTTTCAACCCAAAAGACCAATCACACGCGTTATTCTCTCAACACATCTTGGACATTGGAACTACTGACGCCAAAGAAGATTTATTTATAGAATTGACCGAAGAAGGATTCGACCTTCTACGAGGCATCAAAGTTGACTATTCAGCTTTGTCTGAATGGATCGGTTATTCGAGAGGTGTCATAATATGTTGCTGTGCAAGCAAAGAGTCTTTAGATGCAATGGAAAATGGAGATTTTATTCGTGGCAATGGCATCCGTCCAATAAGCAGCCCTGTCGTAGACTTTAGATCCCGATTTTTCGGACCAAAAGTAAGTGTTCTTGTACAGCTTCCTTCCACAATAATGATGACGATGTAGTTTCTCAACGTGCTGCTTCCTCTGCTTCTTCCCACTTCAGGTTGGTATAGATGAAGATGCAGTGACAGGATCCGCTCACTGTTCGTTGGGACCTTATTTTGGCACAAAGTTGGGAAAGAAAGTGGTAATAGGCAAACAAGAATCAGAAAGAGGAGGTCTGGTTGAATGCATCTTAAAACAAGAGGAGGGGAGAGTGTGTATTGTAGGCACAGCAGTCATGACGGTTTCAGGGTTGTTGTCTATGCCTATATAACAAGATTAATGATGAAAGTTTCTACTTGGTACGTGATGCTGAGTCTCCCACATACACGTTCAAGTACATATAATTTGTAGGTTACTTCTATTGAGTCTATTGAGCGATAGAGTTGAATGAGAGGAAAAGTTTTTACAGATGAAGATGAATAGCAAAGAGAAAGGGGGCATTTCGCGCCGCTAGGTCTAACCCTCTAACCCCTCGCCGCTCGCCGTATGGCGTGGTTTTGTCCACGAGTGCGAAAATAAAATCTGTGCAATTATATATTATTCAGCACCACGAAAGATACTCACCATACCATTCCGCAACGATGGATAAAGTACTCAGCCGCGTTTCCTCTGCTGCAGGCGCCCTCGCCGTTGGTGCTTTCACCGTCAACTCTTGCATCTACAATGTCGATGGAGGTGAGCGCGCTGTCATGTTCGATACTCTCCGCGGTGG
The DNA here is from genome assembly GCA_036940105.1 of Skeletonema potamos. Classification (NCBI taxonomy): domain Eukaryota; phylum Bacillariophyta; class Thalassiosirophyceae; order Thalassiosirales; family Thalassiosiraceae; genus Skeletonema; species Skeletonema potamos. The sequence goes on from JALLBJ010000029.1 coordinate 23,664, forward strand.
TATTCTTCCTGATGTCCGCAACGAGGGGACCCATTTCATGATCCCCGTCGTTCAAAAGCCTATCATCATTGATGTGAGGACTAAACCACGCGAAATTCCGTCGGTAACGGGTACCAAGGATCTACAGATGGTAAACATTAAACTTAGAGTATTGTGGCGTCCTGTCATCGAGAAGCTTCCCCAGCTGTACCGAGAGCTTGGTACCGATTTTGATGAGCGCGTTTTGCCCTCCATTGGAAATGAAGTGCTCAAGTCAGTGGTGGCCCAATACAACGCCGAAGAATTGTTGAGTAAGCGTGCGGAAGTGTCGAACAGGATCAAGTCAGAGTTGATCAAGCGCGGAGCACATTTCCATTTGACGTTGGATGATGTTGCCATCACACATTTGACCTTCGGCCGTGAGTTCATGAGGGCTATTGAGTCAAAACAGGTTGCGTTCCAAGAGGCAGAGAGACAGCAATATGTCGTACAAAGAGCTGAGCAAGAGAGAATTGCGAGTGTGACCAGGGCCGAGGGAGAAGCAGAGGCTGCTACAATCATCACAAAAGCGATGGAGAAAAAAGGTAACGCAATTATCGAGGTGAGAAGAATTGACGCTGCAAAGGAAATTGCTCAGAAGTTGGCCAAGGGAAGAAATATTACTTACTTACCTGGTGGATCGTCCGGAGGAGGCGATGGAGGATCTCCAGGACTTCTTCTCAGTGTTGACAAATAAGCTTCTACTCCGTCGTGTGATGTGTTCTAGACTTTTAATATAACTATCATTTTGAAATAGAAAGAGTGCGAAGAATCTTTATTGGCTGCGTTGCTTTACGGAAAACGCTTTGTCCATTCCAACTTGCATTATGAGCCGCTGTCACGCTTTCGTCCATAAGAGAGTAGCTTGGTAAATCGTTAACCAGATCGCTGAAGCCGAGTGATCTCTCAGGATTCTGAGATGCTGTGATTCACAGAGCAGCTATGAAGAGAGTCTGGCAGCGGGGCTGCTTCTCCAAGGTGGTTGGGACAAATTGGTAAACCTGACCATAAGTCGAATCATATGCCACGAGGAGCTAAACCAGTCGAATCATATGCCATGAGGAGCTAAACCATTTACTGATACACGCAGTCGATTCATATCAAGGAAATAGCAAAGCGCAGGTGAAAACGGGGGAGTGAAATATCGAGTTAAACCTTAATAAACCTTCAAGCTTATTCGAAAGTGGCAAAAAAAATAGTTTCGCTAGGTTTCAGTAGCTTATGAGCTGAAAATGTATGAGAAGGCAACGTATCCCAAGATCATGGCATAGAAACCGAAGTTTGAGTTGGACTTCTCCGATTTGAGTTGTCCAACTGCCTGTTGCACTGTCGAGTTTGAGACATGCAGACGATCTTGCAGTTCCTTAATCTTTCCAGTCGGCGTTGCACGAGTCGCCGCACCAGCAGGAGGAACTACGCCAGCAGTTGCCAATCGACCTCCACCTCCACCTCCACCATTTGCTTGAACGTTTTGAACACCAATCTGAACATCACGCAACACAAGAAGAATGTCTTTGTTTTGTTCTTGCAATGCAAGTAACAGCTGCCGCGTCTGGGCCTCCAAATCAACGTACAGATAAGACCCGATAGACCTACATCCATTCATGAAAGCCGGGAATAGCGTATGCAGCAACCAAACAGCCTCATACTCTGTATTTTGGGGCATAAACCATGAAGGGAAGGGAGAGCCCTGACTCGTCATAAGTGTGATTTCAAGCACCAACATAACAATCAGACCGGTGAATGTCCATTGCCTCCCAAGACTGGATCTCTTTCCAAGAGTAAGGACATACGCCATTATACCCCAAGTTACATAAAACACACCGAGTTCAATAAAAAATTGCGTCTCGTCAAATCTTTTGCTAGAGTTGATCCCATCTTGTCCAAATTTGTTGTATACTTCCCGAAATTCCATATCAATAAGAACATCGTATGCCTTTTTGACACGGTCAAATTTAGCTGAAGCAGTAGGATCGTTGGGATTTTTGTCAGGATGGAGTTGCAAACTTAGTTTTTTATAGGCACGTTTGATGTCAAGTGGGCTTGAGTTGCGACTGACTCCAAGTAGTGAGTAATGGTTTGGCCCCTTTGCTTGCATTTCCATTCCTTATGTTTTTTTTTATGAAACAAAGGGAGACACCACCAAATAATATTACAGGTCATCATAGTGTAAGAAGATTATGATTAATCAACAAAAGTGAAAACACATGAATAGACTCACCAGTCTTGACAGCTGCAAGCAAGGCCAAGAAGCCAATAGCGTACATTATTGACTTTTTCCTTTCAAACCGCCCGGGTTTCAAGATCCAAGCTGTGGCGGGGTGTACAATGAACACGTAAAAGAAAAATCCGGAAAGGCCAGAGAGATCATCTCCACCACTTCCACCAGCATTTCCACTTTCATCTGACATGTTTCTTTAATTGCTCGAAAGAGTTGACGGGGCAGGGGACGATGATATGGTGTTTTTATTCAGGACGCGCCGAATATATGATGGCCGTAATATTATAAATATTGCGATTCATTTATTGTGATGGACGCGATGATGATGGATGATGGTCACGATATGCCACGGGGAACACCCTCATTCAACAATACACGCGTCACATAAAAAAAATATATTCTCTCGATAGCGTTCGATGGCATCACCACTTCTTTGGAAACTTTTTTGTGTATAATAGCCACAACTCCTCACAACTCCTACACGAAGTCATGAGAGCCACTACAATATTTTCTTTGAACGCGCTGATGGCCTATTACGCCGAGGCCTTCTCCGGACTACCTTCACCGAAAAGGCAAATCAAATCATCATTGAGCGTAGCAAATTCAAATGACGCGGATGTTCACAACCGCCGCTCTTTTCTCATTCAATCTGCCGCATCTGCATCCTCCATTTTACTTTTAACCAACACAGGCAGTCCTGCAAATGCTGGAATTGACCCTTCAGCACTAAAAGCTCTGCCAGTGGAAGGCGATACTACCGGTGTAGCATCACGTCTGCGTCAGATCGAAACTTTAAATGGTCCTCGCCCCGAAGACTCAAAGGATATCGCATTTGAGAAGCTTGCATCCGGAGCCTCCTATCGCGAGTACCGCGAGGGAAGAGGTGATGCAGTTGTAGCAAATGGATCAAAGGTTGCAGTTGAGATGACGATTAGATGTCAATCCTTTGCCACAGCGGATGAACCTGGAGGTGTGAAGTACTTCTCTACAAAAGCAGATACAGAATTTAATGAACTCGCTTGGACGATAGGTGATGGCGAGTTACCATCAGCTTTGGAAGAGTGCATGATCGGTATGCGCAAAGGTGGCGTCCGAAGAATTGAACTGCCATCCACTGTGGTATTTGCAGCGAGGAAAAACAATCAATTGCCACTACCTATTACAAAGGAAGGCAAAAGGAGGTTCGAGCAATTATTCAAGACAGATGCAACTCTACTATTTGAAGTACTTGTCACGAGAATCAAATAAGCAATATAGCAAGATTGTATGTGTCATCGTCTACTATTACCATTCACGTGCATGTGGGGGTCTATGCAAAACAACATTAAACTCTGCAGTTGCATTTTAAGGTTGCTCACACACTGTAAACATCATCTTCAAAACTATCATCAGTCTGATCAACATTGTTCTTCTCAGCAGCTTCTTTGCGAAGCTCATAGGGACGTCCTCCAAGAATAGGAATTCGTCCACACCCTAATACACCCGAGAACAAAATTGTGCTAGTTATGAAGTAAAACACAAAAGCAAACACCAGCTCTAATGAATAAGCCAACAAGAAAGAGAATTTGGTCGATTCTAATCCTGTCCCATCAAGAATGTGAGTTGGATCTTCGACGATTGTGTCGGCATTTAATCGAAGAACAACCACACCTGTAGCGGAAAACAATGCGCACACAACCAATAGTACCGTCAGATATGAGCCAAATTTCTGGCAGAAAGGACGGGAAAAGAACCCCCCTCCTGGTCGGAAGCATGCACATGCAGTCAAATACCAGATTATCATGTCAAATGTTGCGTGTAGGAAACTTCCCACAGTCCATAGAAAGAACAAGCTTTGTTCCACTTCAATTGAGGTCTGATCACTAATTGCTTCTGATATATTTCCAGCTTGGTCGTAAATATAGTTCACAGCAGTGCCCGCTTGTTGTGACTTCAAGAATCCGAGATACACACAATTAGTTAGTGTTAAGCCAAATGCTATCGATCCAACCAAAATGATGATGCGCTGAAACCTCCCGATTGGATGAAGGTGATGATGAAAGCATATGCCAAATAATGGATGTGTATTCTTCTGGTATTGCAGCCAATCCTGCGACCATGAATTCCCTTCTTCCAAGTGATAAGATCTACTTGCGAGCTTGGACGTCAGCTCTGCAATTTCACGATCTCTTTTTGTTGTTCGAGAATGGATCTCGGTGATATGCCTGGAGGCCAAACTTCGTGACTCTCTTGGTTTCTTCGCAACTGTTTTTGCGACCATGGTTATTGACGTTTTGTCTCCACTGTCAAAGGTAGTGAATCGTCTAAACTCAACGAAAGCAGCAGCAGCGTACAATAGCCGGTCAACAATACGTACGTCGGTCTTGTGAAGGTGATAGGCAGTACAGATGAATTTTAGGTAACAGGGTTTTTGAGTGAAGAGGTGAGTGAAGAGGAACGGAACAGATAAGCCCAGATAGCAAAGCGCCGGCAGGAAAAAAGTGTCCCCGCGGGGACTTTTTACAAAAACAAACAAAACAACTATGTATCAAACGAAAATTTGGCGATAGCAACATCGACGAAAATATACACATACTTAGTCTATGACACCCCAAACTTCCATATTAGTTGTTTTTAAAAAGCTGACGACAGTTTAATCTTTAATTCGTCGAGATATGGCACCTATCAACCAAAATAGACCACTTTTACCACAAAATTAGTGCCTGTCTAGGAGTGACGCAAGTCTTTCATGAGCGATTGTTCACTTAAGTATCATGTAACGTCCCCCGGCGACTTAATCGAAAGATAATGACAAGTTCTATCATGTTATGTCAATAGTTGCAGTTGGGGATTGATAGAGAGGCGTTTCTTTTGGTGTGTTGTGGAGTTTTGTTACGGTATCTAGCAGTTTGTGTGGAGATTCCGCAGTTTCTCCGGTGGGGACACTTTTTTCCTTCGTTAGCATAAGACCAGGACTAAAGTTGGTACCATCTATTGTATTGTAAGACCAAGATAAAAAAGGATAAGGATAGGAAGATCGGACAGACCAAGATTCGTGCGTTTGGCATTCTGCATCTGCATCATCCTCCCATCTCTCAAATGAAAAAATGTATGTTTGCCATGCTCTGCAAAAACAGCTCATTATGCAAACACTCCTTGATGTTGAAGAGATGCATCGATAATAGGATAAAATGAGTTCATTAGTTGACATTAGCTGTGCAGCTTACTCCTTCTGAATTAACGTGTAACCCCCCCCTCAAACTGTTCATTCTATTGAATATGCTTCATAATCAAGATCAAGAGCATTGTTTTCATAGTCACTTATAGTGCTGTTGTCTACAAGCTCAAACTGAACAGGAGGTTGATAGGACTGCAGGTAATCAAGATAGTGAGTGCACCTATGAGCTGCGATAGCTGCAGGCAGAAATACATATGGTGCTGCTCCCCAACCATATGGCACGCCAGCAAAACCCAAGTCTTCATCTCCAACGTGATCAAAATATGCCTTCACAATGCCCCCTGTACTCATCTGTAAGGTGTGGCCAGCATGTTGAAAATATACGCTATCAGGGAGTCGCGGCACAAGATCGATCTTGTTTACAAAACGGAACACCTCGAATGTCCCTGCGGATCCACTTGCTGGGTCAGAGGACTTGTAATTTGGTTGCATGGTGTCAATCCAAGCGCTCCAATCTAAATTGCCAATCTTTGGACAGCCAAAATTAACACTCTGAATTGAGATACGAGGATAGGCCAAATGCAATGCTGCTCCCAGAATAACAGAGCTAGCGGCTCCCAATGAGTGTCCAGTGGTATATATTCGGTAAGGTTGCGTTGGCTGGATGCTGTCAGTCTCATTGCCAACACAAGTTCCTCCCCGCATTCCAGACGTAACACATTGGAGGACAGTCGAAAAGCCAGCGTTTGCAAAAACATCATTGTTAAACCCACTATGAACTCTAACTTCGCTAGGTACACTGTCAAAAATGGAAGTGACATTTTCACCGGAAGGAATATTGGCGTTATTGTCAGGGTGGCCATGACCGAATGCTTCTGTAAGAATATGTCCATCGGATAACGCAGTTCGCCAGTCATCAGTTCCTGCATATGCTACTCCCAAGTAGTACTTTTCACTGTTTCTAACAACTAGTACCTGCCTTCCGATTGAGTAGTCGTGGTTATAATAGAGACACGATGTTCCGTTGGGAAGAAGTCGATTAAATATAACGCTTGGGAGCTCTTGCTGCGTGCCATTGGATGTATCTTTATGCAATAAGGAATCACATGAAGAAACCTCCTTTCGTAGCTCATAAACCGCATAGGACAGCCTCGCCATGTCCAATACAATTTCAGTATTTGGGAATGATGCGACTGAGGAGACGGCTGCCGCTATTGGCACGAATAGCAGTTGGAGTACTAACAATTGCGCCGCCGGCATCTTATGCTTCTTTTATATATAATCCTCACGATCAAATTTTATTTACTACTAAGCCAATCCACTTCTAGCCCTACTACTTCCTACGGAGCGGACGCTGCAAACACAACTTCTTATCCCATGGAACATGGAAGACTGATGCTAGCTAGCAAAAGGGGTGTGTGAAAGTAGGTGCCTTACATATCGTATCATTTCCGCTTCGTCTTTTCATATAGTACAAAGAACTTCGTGATAGCCCCTGGCCCCTGGCAGCTCCAACCGCAACGGTAAATAATAATACACTTACCCTTTTACTACTCCTACCCTTTTACCAGATAACATCATGGGAACGCATCAGTTCTGAATTGATAGCCTTGATCCAGCTAGTAGCAGAGACAATGGGATTAATCAGATACGCAGTTGTTGCTTGCACCTATAAGGAATGCTTCGTGCCCTATGGTTTGCGAAGGCAGTCATGGATACGATTTCCTCTTCGTGACCGGGAAAACAATATTATTATAAGTAGACGAAAGGAGACGAACAGAGTAATATCTCAAATGACCATCGACGATGACGCAGATGAAAAAAATGATAATGATAGTTATGATACTGGGAAATATAATCCTCCCAAACATAACGATTCGTTTCTTCGTCATTTGGAAAGTGTGAAGTCATCATGGCCATTTAATGATAAAATCGATGAAGATGATGCTGATCCAACAACAAAAAGCAACAAATACAGGGTTTACTGCACAGGAGAACCATCTATAGACCCTAGCCGAATGCTACAAAGTATATCTGACGATGATTATGACTGGATTTAAGATGAGAAAGACCAATTACATTTAGAGATGATACAACTCAACAACTGCAGATTTATGCTCATGCGTACTTATGCAGCCGATGCTTAGAACAATGCAATCGTCATATTTGATTTCTTCCTTTCCAGCTGAGGCACAACTCCTTCTTTCATGAAATGCATTAAATCGGATGAGGTGTCCTTTAATGTGCAAACATTAAATCCTTTTGAATCTTCATGAGTGTCAAAGATGATAACTTCTGTGTGATTCAATCGTAGCGCACCTAGGCCATCGCTGCCTTGTTCATCTCTCCCATGCTGAAGTAACGTTAGTAGTCTGCCTGGCGTACCAACCGCAATACTGTAGCATCGTTCTGATCTCTTCTTTCCACCCTCGCCGCCACCTCCCCCCTTGACTGTACCTTTCAACAGTTCTACTTGTTCTTCAACGCTAAAGTGTTTCGCAAATAACTTGGCAATCGGTAGTTTCAAGGATGTCAGGTCTTTCATCAATTCGACAGCGCGTCTTGCAGATAGGGTCACGATTATTACCATCGGTGAGCACTCGTGCTTCCAGTTCTTCAGTCGTTTCATAGATGTTACTGATCCTTTGAGAAAGGCATCCAAGTTTTTGTGTTGGAATTGTTTTTTCTTTTCATCTGTTTCTTGCGGCGTAGTATAAAAGTGTTCTGGTGTGAAAGAGAAAGTATCTGCCTCGTCGTTTCCATTCATCTTCATTGTGTGTGAGTAAAGAGTATTGATAAATTTCACCTGAGATTCAACGCTATCTAATGCGATACCTCTGCCGGCTAGTATGAGCAGAGATTTGGATGAAACAAAAGCGTCATTCTTCTTCTTCTTCCTCCGCTTTTTGCTGCTTGTTAATGTGTCATCGTAATTCAGTTTATCGGTATCGTATCCTTTACGCTTGTTGGAAGAAGATTCGAGCTGGTTGCCTTCTATCTCACTCGACACACTGTCGTTATCACTGGCAGATGGGTCCCTGGAGCCAAAGACGTACTCATCATCACTTGCCAAATCGTCTCCGCCCATTTCAATTTGCTCTTTTGTTGGTCAAAGGGCGACAACCAAATGCTTTTGATATGATGATATAATATATACCTCAGAGCTAAAATCGTGAAGTTTTACTGGCGAGAGAAAAAAAGAAAAGTAAGAGGACAGACCAATAAAAGGGGGCGACAAGAAAGAGGGGGCGAGAGGCGTGAGCGCACTACACGAGACGCTGCATCCTTCTCGAAAGAGCTCAATGCATTCAAATTATGTATCGACTTAGTTTGATAAACACTGTTGAAAAAGTTTAGCCCATTCCTCATTCGTTGGAATTTCTCTCGAAGCAAGTGTACCGACACTAAAATCAACATTTGCCGCACCTTCTATCCCCAAACTTCTAACCATGGCCTCGGCTACTCCACTTCTACTACTATCTCCTTCATGCTCTTCAGATCCTGTAGCTGTGAAAACAGCCTTGAAGCCTGGGCCTGACATTACATCTCCCTTTTGAAGCTTTACTCCACGAATGTTGCAATCAAATAAAAGTTGCCAAGTTATGATATCATTCTTTGTCAACTCATAATAGGATTCGGCAAGATATTGTGGATACAGGTTACTTTCTCCACAAGCACCGCCCTTCAATGTACCTGCTCTCACAATTGTCCAATCAGCACCACACTTCTGTGCTGCGACCTTAATGCTTTGTTCGAATGATCGATATGCAGCAGCATTGCTATTATCCCACACTTGTGCATTTGCAGCTCGTCTTGATGCTGATACTAGCATGCCCATTCCTGATCCATTTAGATTGCGAGACATTGCAACTACGCGCTTTAAATTTCCGACTTTATCAGGGTCTAAAAGGTAGTTGACAACGTTGGGATCGACAACACTATCTACGTCATCACAAGCAAGCATCAAAGCGTCAGTATTGCGTAGCAAGTCTTCGACGCGTTCACTGTCACTGGCAGGAACAAACTCCAAATTTTCAGGTAGTTTTCCAGATCCATCCAATGCAGCTAATTGTTTCATCATGTCCACGTCGGCTGAAGGACATACCACCCACGAGTTCCCGTGCGTTAATGCAGAGAGCTTGGCAAGTAGAACGGGCAGATATCCATTGCCTACGGTACCAATGGTCGATGATTCACAGGGTTGTACTGTAGCTAGTCGCCGCGTCGACGAAGCTCGTGTGAAGTGTGTGGAAAGCTGAAAGGCACCAGCCATTCCAGCGACAGTGCCAACTAACACTGTTGATAAAATCAACGCTTTCTTCATGCTGCCGAGATTGAGATGATCATAGAGAGTTAAATCTAATGAGTTCCAATCGCAGTACATACACAAGTAGTACCACAGTAGATATCTTTGATCTTTTTGCTTCAATTTCTTTCAGCGGGCTAACCTGAAACATGCCCCCAATTCCCCTAATTATCACTCCTACTTTCACCTCCATATTATCTATTTTATCACCTTCAACCACCAACCACTAGCCCTCGCTTATGCTCGTCTAGCCGCTGCGCGGAGCAGAGAGTTGATCCATGTACAGAGGAAAAGTAACAGCAGATACACTAACAAAAGTTTGTAGTAAAAAGGCATGGTAGATGGAAGAGTACTATGCTCTGTTTGTATTGTACTTAAGTCATATCTATCTGTACCATAAATACTTTTCCATCTGAAATAGTCCCTGCAATGACTCTGACAAAATAACAGTCCAAAAATCATAATCATGTATATACATCCCTGAAAGGTGAGGTCGTATATCTATCTGTTCCGGACAGAGGGGTCTGCAACTCCTCATAGCATGTATAATGTGTAGGCAACAACAACAACAATAACAACAACAACAATAAAAAATCACCACATGCATTTGTGTATACAAAATAGACATCTGTGTAGATAGATTGCCAATTGCATTGAGTTTGTTGGACGAAGTACATAACCTTTATTCTTACCTAACCAACCAACCTACATAAGTACGTACATACTTACGTACAAGCTGAGCTGATGAGCAACCATCACTATCTACAATAGCTAACCATCACCGCAATCACACATCACCAACAAGTATGGTCCCATACAATACTCTATTATCATGTCCTTCATTCATTAAACGTCCGTTCCGGTAGATAGAAGCGTCGACGATGGTGAGTAAAGACTGGAGTTGAAAGTAAGTGACACTAATTAATTATCGTCAACATCATACACAGCCAGATACTTCCATACTTCTAAGAAGCAAACCATGCCAACGAAAGTAATGGATTGTGCCACTTGTGGCAAGTCGTTTCCGTCTCGGAATCAGTTGTTCTCGCACTTAAAAGAACTTGGTCATGGGGTGCAAACAGCAGATGGCAATATCAACGCAGGCGACAGCTCCGACAGCTCACTGACGAAGAAGGAGAGAGGAAACCATGCTTATTACAAATACTATCTCCAACAGAAAATTATCAACACAGAAGACAGTGACGCTGCAAATGAACAGTTATGGAAAGAAGTCTACGATAACTTGCGCACCCCACTTCCGATCACATATAGAATTCAAGAGTCGTCTTGGGTAGGCGGCGATTTTTCTGAAAGACTCTTGTCACATAAAGATGCAGTTCATTGGACTATGGGTCGTGACGATAGTTTACCAAAGATAAGAATAACCATGACAAAAGACTGTCACAACTTCAATAGAAGCAGAAGTGAAAATAGAAATAGTGATAAAAAGCTGTCTTCTCTTTTGCACGCACTGCAAGAGTTGGGGGCCACGCATCGCCAAGAATTTGTTTCTGCGATTCCTCCGCTTGTCTTGTGGTCTTTTGGCTCACATGACATAGAACATTATGAATCCATAGCAGATCTCTGTGCAGCACCTGGCAGCAAGAGCCTTCAACTGTTAGATTTGTTACATAGCATGAATGAGAAAAATGAAGATAAAAGCAATATCCCAAACGGACTCCTCGTGGTAAATGACAGTGATCGCAACCGAATCATAACGCTCTGTCAAAGATCGCGTCGTGTTCCACGGTCACCAATGTTAGCTATCAATATGGATGCACGATATTTTCCTGGGATGCGGAGGAAGTCAGGCTATAAACAAAAGTATGACAAAGTGCTGGCGGATGTGCCTTGTTCAGGAGATGGTACTTCAAGAAAGAACAAACACGTGTTTTCAGAGTGGTCCATACCTGTAGCCATGTCTCTACACAAGCTACAACGAAAGATATTACGTCGTGGCTTGGAGCTATTGAGACCTGGTGGAATATTAGTGTATTCAACGTGTAGCCTGAACCCGTTAGAGAATGAAGCAGTCGTATCTTCTGTTATCGACGACGTCGGTGGTATTGACAAAGTAGAAATTATACCATTACCTACCTGGCTTACTTCGAAATTCAAAACAATGAAAGGCTTAAGTACCTGGCTAGTGCCTACTTCAAAGTATGGAAAAGCAACCAAGGAAGAGGACGAGGCATTTGATATGTACGAGTTTTTTGCCGATGTTCCTACCAAATTGCAAAGTGGAAAGATCACACCATCAATGTTCCCAGTAGCGTCAGATCCAGAGCTGAAGAATCAACTAGGATTCTGTGCAAGATTTGTACCTATCAAAGACAATATTGATTCAGGAGGTTTCTTTGTAGCGTGTCTAAAACGGTTACATGTGGGAGAGTTGAGCGAGAAATCGAAGACAGACAAGAGAAAGTCGGATGTCGATGAACCGATAAACAGAGCAAATATGCCAGATGATAATACCACGACACAAACAATTAACGAAGCTGATGCAAACACAGCTGCGTCTACCACAAAAGAAGTTTTTCGTGAAGGTGATTGGATCTGTGAAGCATGTAACAAGCTCAATTTTGGACGGAGAGGCTCTCGAACATGTATCGGATGCAAACAGAGAAAGGAAAAGCCAGTTAAAACATATGACAAGAACAAAATTCCTCGATTAAAATCTCCGTGCAAAGAAACGGAATTGGACATATTCCTTGACTACTTTGGCATACCGAGCTCAAACGCCGTTTTTCATAACGTTCGTGTGATTCATCGAAAACGAGAGAGAACCTTTGTTTTAGTTTCAGCACCTGTTGCGTCTCTAAGCATATCTGAACAGTGGGGGGCATTTAGAGAAGCCGGAATTTCGTTGGCCACGATGTCAACAATATCATCAGGAGAAGAGGAGTCGGAAAACGGGAATCGCACTGATTTCACACTATTTGACGAAGCTGTGCCCATGCTTGCCCTCCATGCAACGAAGCGGCATATCAGTATTAGTCCATTTTCATTTCAAAAGGCGCTTGCTCAATCGATGCTTCAAGTTTTGAAGAAAGAAACTGCGGAGACAGAACGCATAAAAATGACCCTTGATATACCGCTGATGCCTCTATGTGGAAACACTCCCTGGTATGAAAAGCACGATATTGCAACAGAGCCGGGCATTTTCATCATTTCTTGCACATGCCGACTCAAAGTTGACGTTGGCCGGCTTTCATTTTGGTGCCGACGCCGTGTCGACGGCAGTATCACGATTGAAACAAGTTCTCGAGTTCTTGCTGCAATGCTGGTTGTTGTGCACAGTTATTTAGGAGTATCTCCTCCACACGCCAGTGAATAATTGGATTTATTTTAATGTCTTGTTTTATTGACTGTGGTGTTTCCGATGCAACTCGTTCTAAACATTTACCGCTGAGAGAGGGTTACTTATGACTAGAATGACGAAGAGCATCAGGTCACTTCATTTGGGGTGCACAACCGGCGGGCACCTGCCTCTGCCCCTTTAAAAAATAATGAGACTCTAAAAAATAAAGACCATAAAATATATTATCATGGGTGTTCATGGCTTAACCCGGCATATCAGAAGCTTGGGTCATCTCGATGCAACCGCAACAATCGTCGATGTGGTAGAAGGATCAAAACTCTGCGTAGATGGCGATGGCCTGATTTTTCACCTGTTCAGATTATCTTATCGGGCACACTACAAAAACGTTGTTGCGGCTGATTCATCTGCGGGGCATCATCGATCCAAACTGCTGAAGTCTCAGTTACTGCTACCGTTGTTCACTCCTCTTTCATTGATACACCATGTTACAACAACGTTTCTGTCAGAATTGTTATCAAAAGGTCTGTATCTCGAAATCTTTTTCGACGGACCTGACCAATTTATGAAACGTCGGCAGAGACGACGAAGGCAAGAGCAGCGAAATGAAGAATGGGAAAATACTCGACAATTGTGCATACATGGTATTTTACCTCAGACAGGTCCTGCTCAAAGCCGTAGTGCTGCACATCGCCAAGCTAGGAAACAGTTTTCCTCAGTTGAAGCAGCTGATAGTAGTGATGACGAGGCTGAATTCTTCCTTGCAAACTTCCCCTTCGGCAAGTTAGCATTCCTTCAAATAAAACATAGCATCAGAGAGTTTGCACATATAAGCAGTGTTTTGTTTCGTGGGTCTATTCAATTGATAAACTGTGATGGAGAAGCCGATGTAGCTGTAGCCCGAGCGAGTGCATCAGAAAAAGCAGCATATGCGCTAGCCAATGATTCAGATTTTCTTATCTACGGTACGAAGGATAAAGTGGTAAAGTATATTTGTTTCGATCAACTGAATCCATCAGATAAGGCAATTAGGGTAAGTGTTCTAACTCGAAGTGAAGTTTCGGATAGAATTGGGCTTTTTTGTGCAGAAGCCATGATCGATCTGTCTATCATACTTGGAAATGACTACACTGGACCTCTCTTGAGGCACAACGACGCACTGAAGCAGAAAGAATACTGGTCGAGCCTGAGGTGGCAACGAGATGACGAGTACGAGACGCTTTCAAGTGAGCTCAACAACAGAATGCAACCTGTTGTTGATCATGTAGGAGAAAGAGTTGCGGAAGGATGGAGATTGACTTCTGTGATGGAAGAGCTGAAGTTGGCGATTGAGTATTCCTATGCGCTGTACTCATTTGGAAACACTGAGTGTTTCCGATCTCGTGCCAATACACTTGATGATGATAATAATGATGTTGTTGATGACGATGACGACGACAACGAACAATATGAAACCGATAAGATAGTCCCTACCTTGCCTCATGGGTTTGATGACTATATTGCTTCTTCGTCGGGCTTGGAAACGGATCTTCTAGCGACAGCAATTTCGCCATTGATACTATACATGTCTGAAGTAGGTGACTACCTCGTGGAGCAAAAGCACCTTGATGCTTTGAGAATGACCTTTGACACATTGACATCACAGATCCACAATCATATGGAATCCCCACGACATCATTTTCACTGGAACGACATTCAAGCAATTTTTATTTTGGAGAAGCTCCTCTCACGGGTAATAAACGGGAGCTGCGGGCCACACAAAACCTTCGATCATTTAATGTTCCTTTCTTATTTAGAAAGCATATCATTTGATGATACTCCTCTCAATGACATTCCTACAAATAGACAAGAAGATATAGCAAACATCGTCCCTAGAGACTCAAAGAAGCTTTTGCTTCCTATCGACAAGCACAAAGAAGAAATACTGAACACGATCAAAACTCAGAGAGTAACTATCATACATGGAGAAACAGGATGCGGGAAAAGCTCCAGGGTGCCTTGCTTTCTTCTCCGGGCTGAGCCTCCACAACCGACATTAGCTGCTCCAGAAGTTAAAATGATTGTTTCACAACCTAGAAGGATTGCCGCAAAAGCTCTTGCCGAGCGAGTGCGGAAAGTTGAACCAGATCTTGCAAACAAAATTGCTTTGAGAATGGGACACGGTATGAGAGAGTTTGAGACGCACAAGACTCGTGCTTGGTTCGTCACAACAGGATATGTTGTGAGGTTGCTTGCAAATCATCCGCATTGGTTTGATTCTCACACTCACCTTATCATTGATGAAGTCCATGAGAGATCTGTGGACAGTGATATCCTATGTCTCCTCTGCAGAAGGCTCCTTCACAGCCACCCTTCTATTCGTTTGGTCTTAATGTCTGCTACACTGGCGGCTGATCTTTACAGCCAATATTTTGGAGCTCCTCAACCCATTCATGTTGGTGTGCGCCGTTTCCCAATCAATGAATATTTTGTTGAGGATCTCGCATCGCACCTTTCGCTATCAAGGAAACATGCACAACACGCACAAGATATTTTTGACGAATGTGCAAAATGCAGGTGCAGTTCTGCTCCACCCGATGCCATCAAGGACAAGATGTATCACCTCGCTTCCCAAATTACTGCATCTGTTGGAAGACATGGATCTTCAGTTCTCATTTTTGTCGCTGGCATGAGTGACATTGAGTCTATTAGTGAATTGATCGAGAGGCTAAACGTCCGCGATGTTAGCTTTACTTGCTTCCCGATCCACAGCGATGTTCCTTTTGAGGAGCAGATGGAGGCCTTTGAGCCTCCCAAAGAGGGAGAAGTGAAGGTAGTCATCGCAACTAACGCCGCAGAAAGCTCGGTGACATTACCCGACGTTGATCACGTCATATGTCTAGGCCTCTGCAAGCAAATAGTTTACAACAAGTCTAGTCACAGGCAGCAATTGATTCCAACGTGGATATCGCGAGCATCTGCAACACAACGTGCAGGAAGAACTGGACGGGTCAGAAATGGCAACGTGTACAGGCTGTACTCAAGAGATGCCTACAGCGAGTATTTCCACCCCTTTGAAGCTGGAGAGATTTTAAGGACCCCGCTTGACTCAGTTATACTAAACCTTCGTGATATGCTGAATGAGCCAGTCACGGAGATTCTGTTAGACTGCCTTGAAGCACCCGACATATCAACAATTGAAAGATCTTTCCAGTCACTCCATGCATCCAACTTTATTTCTCAGCCAAATGACGAAGGTGAAATAACAGCATTGGGTGAGCTCGTCGTGGCTCTTGGCATAGACTTGAAGCTAGGAGCGTTGGTGGGACTGGGGATCCAGTTTGGGCTCGCTGCTGAGTCAATAGAACTTGCTGGGGTTTTAAGTTTTCCTCGTTCGCCATGGGCAATGTCTTCTCCTCTGTATCATGACTATGCGACGTTTAATGATATTGGTGAGTTGTTGCTGGTACGACCTTTGTCGTCGAATATTTTCCGTTTCTCTCTAACACTCGGTTACCCCTTTAGTGACAAAAACTTTCACATCACGTTGTTACTATGACGCAGGTCTTTATTCCGAACCAATGTGTACATCAAACCTTCTGTTTGATTACAGCAAATCCGAAAAGAAAGAACAGTTTTGCTGGGCCAACCGTCTTTCAGGGGTAAGGATGCGGCACTTATCTTCAACCGTCAAGAGTCTCCGAAGTAGAGTCGCTGAACGCCTTGATATTCGCTCTGAGGTGTTAGAGATGAATACTCCTTTTTACGAGATGCACCCGACGAAGGTAGCCATCCTAAAAATTATTCAAGTCTGGCTCTTCTATGATACTATGATGGTTCAAACACCTTCCTTTCCATGCAACCGAGACAATAGTATAACTATTCCGCTCGAGGGACCACCGATCCAGCGTTCACATCTCGAACAAATACTTGATCCGGGGACACATGTCTTTCAGATAGAGAATCGTGGAAAGATTGTGCAGCAGGGTAACTTTGATGGCGGTTTTCAGTCCAGCTTTGACGATTTCATGGCAACATTCAGAATTCGTTTCATATCTTACATGTTGGAGAAAGAAGTCGACTTGTCTTTCTACTGTGTCGGGTCCTCTCTCAATATTGTCGTGCCAACTGACATCTGGGAAAGTTCACAATTGCTGAGAGATACGATTATTGGAATGCTGGGAGCAAAAATACAAACAGTCCATTTTCATCGTAACACAGGAGCTGGGAATCAGAGAGGAGCCCGAGGAAGGGCTTGTGGTGCATGGTATCCAGAAGCGGTAAGAAGCGACACCGACGTTCCTACGAAGAGTATTACAATCCTCTCTAGCGAAGTCACGAAACAAGACATGTCCTTGTTTAAGAAAGAGGCAGAAATCATCAGCAGCAATGGCAACTACTCGATCAAAAGTGTCATTGGTACTGAGATCAAAGAAACGAAAAAGAAAGTTTTGTTTGTAATTACGTCATTCGGGGATTGTCACGAACTAGCAAATATAGATTTGTGTGATATATTTGCCGATCCGCAGGTTCATTCAACTGCAAGGTCAGAACGGTTGAAACAGAGTATAACCTTTGCACCAACGAGTCGCAACAACAAATTCGATGATGCCAATAACGGTCCTCTCATCGCAGATGGACCAGAGGGGGCTCGTCTTCTCTTAGTGTTGGCTTCCGAACGTCGGAAGGACAATTTCATTCGACTTGGTGATGGAGATTCTGAGATTGATATCAATATTCCTCGAACCTTGTCTATCAATGGGAAGAAAGGGTGGAAGCGAAAAGGCGGAAAAGGAACCATCTATGTCGTGGAGAATAGCGTTTGCTCGGCGGTGCTGCCTACTGTCGATAGAAGCAAAGAATTATTTGCCTGTTGCGCGAACACGCTTGATCTTCGTGGGGGTGCCTGTAAGGTTGAGGGTGTCACCCTTCTCCCTCCAGGAAGGCTGTTTTGTTGTCTTGCTCTATTGTCTTGGGGAATTAACCCTCGGACTTCCTCGCCTACCATATCATTGCCAGATGATGACGAGAAGAAAGATAATTGGCCAGACAACACAGTTCAAGATGCACTGAGTTGGACTCGCTTCAGCCATGTAGTCGAACATTCAGACGAATGGCGTATGAAGGAAGCGTTGAGATTTCACACTGGTTGCATGGATCTTGGCGAAACGCTTGAGTGTCAACCTGACAAGATTCAGTCCCTTTGTGCGTTTTTCGATGGCGTAAATGGATACCCGATGACCGTTTGGGAAGGATTCGACGTGAGTCTTACTGATGCGAATGCGTCACTAAGGTCCAAACCAAAAATACGAAAGGTCGCCCCTAAGAAGGGGACAAAGGAATGCGATAGTCGGCAATCTCATTCTACACGTTCTGTAACTAAAACAGAAGACCACCATGACTCAAATTCAACCTTTTTGTGCCCTGGCTGCAATGTGGTATTTCCTGCTGTCGGCATATGCAAAACCCACATGAAATCGTGTTGCTTTGGATTAGTGAAAGAGATGAAGCCGCTCGTAATGCACGTTGACTAAGTGAATAAAATTCATGCCATTTAGATACTGGTGAATGATTGCAAAGACAAACTACAAATGAATGTGTTAGATATCGTATCAAAAACTATAACTTTATCACTATCTCCTCAACACTACTACCGTCTCAACATGGTTACTTCCAGGAAAGAGAACATAGCCTGTCGCACTTTCAATCTTCCAACCAGCGTTGGAACTTAGCAACTGATCGCAATCTCTAGCCAATGCATCGAACCCACAGCTCACATAAATCAGAGTTCGAACGTCGTTTACCCAATTGATCGTATGTCTGGGAATATGGGACAAAACATTTGGCTTTTCGGCGTACATTTGGTTTGGATTGAAAGGTTGACAAAGCTGCCGTAACACAGGTTCATCGAGACCCTTACGAGGAGGATCAACAATAAGCACATCCGCACCAAGAGCTTGCCCTTTATTAATTGCAGCTGCTGCACTTGCTTGAAGGTAGGTCACCTTTTCCGAAGGTTCAACGGCAGGTGGTATGTACTCATCAGATGCGTCCGACATCATGGATTCCATCAAGTCTTTTATTGATAGCTCTTTGTCAGGTTTGTTGCTTTTCTTTGGGCTTTTGTCGATCTTCCTCGTGTCCTTCTGGAAATGTTTCGGGAAGCGTCCAGTAATCTTTACAGGCATACTGCTCACTGCCCTCTCAAAGCATCTGTAATTTTCTGGATTCTCGTCGCTACAACGCAACCACTGGATACCCCCATCAGGTTCATTATACTGCTCCGCCAACTTGCCATGATGTAACAAAGCAGACAAACCTAATAGACCTACGCCAGCGTATAGTTCACAAACCTTGCTTCCATTTGGTATCGCCTCCCTAACCTGTTTTGCAATTTCTCCAAAGCCTTCGTAATTGGCTTGTCGAAATACCATCGGAGAAAAGTATAACAATCCTTCATGACTATCCGGATCAGCACCTGGGAGCTTTTCACGAATGTAAGGAGGACCCTCTACAGGATGCCACCGAGTTGAATCTCTTGCAAAAATTGCATTTCCTGCTGAATTATTGCAATGGCACCAAATCGAATGCCAAAGCTTGGGCTCGCTTCGTTTCAATTCCTTCACTAAATAGGATAGATGGGGCTGACAGTCTTTCAACTTTTCAGCATTCATGACCAGCGTTAAACAAACCTTTCCAGTCGACAGCTCCACTTGACATTGGACATATCTCAGCAAACCATGTCCTGTATCTTCTTGATATGCTGGCGTGCGAACTTCCCGTGTTGCCTTCACAATTGCGTCAACCGCCTGATTAATGCTTGGGTGATGAACTTGACAGTCGGCAATAGGGAGAACATCATGACTGTTTCGCTGATACAATCCAATCTTACATCCTGAATCACGAGACCATTTCTTGTCAGACGACGCTGCGAGTTTGGCCTGAGTACGCCATTGTGTTATTGAGGATGGTACTTTGATTTGGTAAAATTCTTCATCGTCGTTAGCATCATCGAAGGAGCGTCCTCTCGACCGCTGACCACGAGAGGAAGATAAAATATGTTTTTGAATGGAAGAGCTCGAAAAGTATAATTGGGCAGATTTGATGATATCAATATCTGCAACATAGTTGTCCACAACACATCCCGGGCAAGTACCAAATAGAGGACAACCGATTGAGTTAGTCAATCGTTGCTGCTGGATCATCCTGTCATTCCTGTTATCATCATAGTTGTTTGATAAATCATATTCATCAACGTATCGAAAATTATTGTTAGGGTTACGTATGGACTCCTTAGAATGCCTGTTGGATTTTGTGCGTCTACCATTGGTTGTAGCGTAATCTTCTCTCCTGGATTGACCACTCTTTGCATTACGGCCCCGACCAGATTTTTGTCTTGTACTGCCGCCGCGGGAAGGAGCAGAACGATAACTGCCATCAGAATCGTCCGACCAAGACATCAATGTAGTGTGCACATGATGTGTTCCGTACGAAGGAAAGGAGAAACCATCGGCAGCGTCTAAGTGGTAGACAGACAGAGCCAACAATATGCCCGTGGCTGTGGGTATTAGAGGCGTCATCATCGTGTTGAAATTGAGTTGATTTTTTGCTTGGTAATATGGGCGTTGTCATGTGCGATATTCATGAAAGTATATGTGATTTTTTTGATTTTTGATTTTTGATGGGTGGTGATGAATTCTGCATAGATAGGAATCAATACACAAGAAAGCGGGGAACAAATCGAAATGGAGCCTCTCATCAGTCGGTTGCAGTTAGTTGCAGTCATTCCTTTTGCAGTTGATAGACATTCGATGTCCCCACAGGACGGGTTGGGACATAGTAACCGACGCGACGCTCATTGTAGACCATTTCGTTGTTAGAAAGTTAGCATTCATCTCCACGATCTTGGCAGCCTTTCCACCATGTCATACTCCCCTCCCCTATCAGAGAGAATACGGATCCAATTCGAAATTTTGTGTGAAAATGCCACAGATTTCATGGCGTCGTCGCATCTCAAAAAACCAATATTGGTGTTAGTGTCCATAGCAGTGTTCATGACAATGAGAAATTCACGAAGGAGTATCAAAAACGCCAAAATGGGAGGATTAATGGCTGGGAATAGTCCGTATGCTAGCCCGTATGGTTCTGCTACAACTGCTGGTGCAACGGGTAAAAAAGGATGGCTTTCAGGATTATTTGGTAAAAAAACAACTGGTGCAAGTTCAACTCTGTCGTCTTATGGGGGGTTATCGTCTCCCTATGCTACTAGTGGAAGTTCTTATGGAGCGTCAATGGGACTGCGAGGTGGTGCAACTGGAACATCTCCCTATGGATCTACACTTGGTGGTGGACTTGGAACCGGGACGACTGGTAGTTATGGAACTGGAAGCAGCAGTTTTGGATCAAATTTTGGAGGCACTGGTTCGTTCGGCAGCATTAGCTCTTTGGGAGGTTCAACAATGGGCTTTGGTTCTTCTCTAACAGGAGGGGGGGGGACTGGAAAGGCAACGGCAGATCTTGCCGACTCAAATCCTAGCTCAGTCATGATCGTGGATCCATCTATTCATTTCTATGACTATGGAGGATCAGTTAGCTTTGGGGGACAAATTGAAACAGTTCAGGCGCCTGATTCGCCAGGCATGGTGACGCAAGTTCTATCTCAACCCGGTCAAAACAAGGTCCTTGTAATTGATGGCGGGGGACAAATGAATTCTGCAATTTTAGATGGCCAGGCTGCTAGTACTGCAATGCGAAACGGCTGGAAGGGAATCATCGTTTATGGTGCAGTTAGAAACGCTGCTACGTTACAAGGTCTTTCTATCGGGGTTAAAGCATTAGGGACAAACCCAAGGAAGGGAACGGGGTCAATGGGACAGAGGGGAGGAGTTGTTAATCTCTCGAATGCACAATTACAATCTGGTTGGTGGGTGTTTGCTGATAAAGATGGAATTTTAATAAGCCAGACAGATATTAGTGGTCAGGGTGGCTATGGATCGTCTGGATCATTTGGAGCAACGTCGTATGGTGGCACAGGAATGTCTTCATTCGGCGCAAGTTCAATGGGTGGAACATCTACATTTGGGGGAACCTCATCTTATGGTGCTGGCGCGTTGGGGGGGTCTACGTACGGTAGCGGCTCCACTATTGGGGGACTGGGGGGATCGTCTACACTTGGTGGGTCATCATATGGCGGCTCCTCATTTGGTGGAACATCTTATGGTGCTGGTTCGTTAGGTGGATCGAGCTTGGGGGGTACTAGTCCATACGGAAGCACTGGGTATGGATCTACAGGAGGAGGATTAGGAGCTTATGGTAGATCTACAACTGGAGGACTTGGAGGATACAGTGCTGGAGGGTACAATACCGGAGGCTATGGAAGTTCCTTTTATGGCAGTAGCTACTCGGCGAAGAAAAAGAAGAACAAGGTATTCAAGATCCTTTTAGCGTCATCGATAGCAGCAATTGTTTGGATAGTGTGCTTGAGATGATGAGCCGTTCGCCTTGTCTAAAGTTGATGCCGCAGTGTATGAAAATGATTCTTAGATATTAATACGTAATTTACAAGATGTGACTCATTTCAATTCTTTGCCATTTTGCGTGGGAGACAGAAGCCACAACGAGGACAAGACATAAGGCTCTCGCTTCCAAAGCAAGAAGTCGCCAAAATACTCCGTCGTTTATCATTGCAGTGGTCTTGTAACAAGAGAGACTCATGAAAAGTAGAGTAAGGTGCATCTTGCGATGCATCTATGACCTTATCATCCACAATGCTGAAAATCTTTCCTTGCACTCTGGATGCTAGCAGCGACTTTACCGAGGTAGGCGTCGAGGCAAGTAGTAGAGTTAAATGTGAAGGATGTTGTTTAATGAAGCATTCCAAGCAAGACAAATTAGGTGAAATGTGGTACCAACTCGACTTCTCAAGAATGCAAGAGATAGATCCAGCTAGACATTCAACAGCTTGCCTGCTACACCCTGATTGGATCTGAATGCCCACGTTGCAAACCAACGCAACAACACAGCGCTGCAAGGAAATCGCCTCAGCGGACGTCTTCTTGACGGCAAAGTTGCTGATGCATTTGACGATGTTGCCAGTACGACTGACAAAATTTTCTGATAACTCGTCACCGTCAGTGCTTGTCAACACAACCCCCATGAGAGAGGAGCACAAATTCAACGTCATTGAGTTGTAAATTTCGTCCTCTGATACACTGCCCACGTGAGCTTCAATGAAAGAGAGAGTTTTCTCCACGAACACGGCGGGGGAACATTCAATTTCACCAATCATACGAAGAAAATTGGCTACACTCGAATTACCCTTCAATAATCCAACTGAAATGGAGAGGAGGAAAAATGTCCTGCAATCATTTTCATCAGAATTCAGCAGCCCCCAGCTATTCACCTGGCACGATAAGATTTCCTCCCAAAGAGACTTTATCTTCTCCCGTGTTATCATGTCAATGTCCAACTGAGACTTACAGACAGCACTTGCCAATGATTCCAAGACACAACACATGGTTTGAATATCACAAGGCAGGAATGATTCATTTGGCCAGTTCTGACTTCGTTTACGTTTTCTCAATCGCCGACTGACATTACTAGAGAAAAGAATAAAGTTGCTGAGTAAACTTGATGCTGCAAATTCTCTCCATAACACCTCTATTGTTAACGACTTTGCCAACTCTGATGCATGACTCTGTGTTGAAGATGACAAAAGCCGAATCAACACAACTGATATGTTCCGTCTGTGTGATGAATCAGTCTCTTTATGGAACATAAGCTGACTCATTAAAGAAATCAAGCTGGAAGCATCGTGGTTCCAATTTTGATCATTGGCAGAACACGATGAGAGAATCATACTTTGAATTGCACGTAAGAGCAATTCATTGGACAATGGGTTGCTCCAAGAAAGATACATCCAACGAACAAGAACATGGTGTTGATACATCACCTCTGTCGAAAGACTTGATTGAGCATTCTGACCGCCTCTCGTTGCTGCAAAGAAATGTGCAGCACTCTCAAGAACATCCACGAAACTGCGTAGTACTTCGCTTGCCTGATTGTAAGGAGTTGCGTCTGAAGCCAACAGGTGATAGCACTTGGGAACATCTTCGAACAACAAAGCTTCAAAGAAGGTGGACATGGAACCAATTTTGATTTGAGGGGTTTGAGTTGACGCAAATAGCTTGGCAAGAACCATATTCACGAGACTGATTTTTCCCAGTGGAAATAAGTATTTCAACGAAAACGTGGTTTCATTCTCAACACCCACTGTCTCACTATCATGGCCGTCGTCAGGTGTCACTTCAACGAGGCAGTCTAGCCCTGCACTTATTGCACTTTCGTTTGGTAACTCAAGATCTTGACAGAAAATCTTGCCCAGAGAATTTCCAGCTTTTGAACCAAGTCCAACAATTGCTTCCAAGAAAGCTCTTTCTTTATCGACGGATTGTGCCAGATTCTCCTTCGCTACAAGCGATAAACAAGATATTTTGACGAATGTAGACAGAATATTTCTCATCAGCGTATGATTGTAATAGTTGTCACAGTCATCATTTTCAGCTGCCACGACTTTGTTCAATTTCGTTGCTTGACCCAATTCCTTCACGTTGACAACGAGCAAGGATGTAATTCTCGCCAAAAGAAAAGTTGACACCCTCGATATTGTTTCCGTCGATGCATCAAAGGTTTGCCTTTGTTTTGTTACTAAAACTTGTTGCGTCTTCTGCAAATAAGTATCCAGTAATGATAATAGATAGAGAATTGCTCGATCAAAGAATTCATGTGCCTCCTTCCACACCTTCATTAGTCTTGTTGCGTCATTGTGAACAGCTGTTAATCCTTCCCATCCAATAGAAGGTAGAAATGTTCCAACAAATGCGTCCATGTGATTCTTTTCAGCTTCAACCAAAGCACCGAACGAAGCTGCCACGTCACAAACACTTCGGTAAGTTGGCCCCAACAGCCGAATGTGTTTCGTTATTTGAGCATTGACGACATCTTCAATGAACTTGAAGTAGAATAGAATCGCTTTGTTCCGCAACGAAGTCGCTTTTTTCGATGTAATGTCTGCTTGCTTCGTCGACTTGATCTTTAGCTTCTTCAGTTCTATTTGCTCCTGAAGAGCCGCATTCAGTTTGGTCCCCAGCTGTTTCAATAGATCGCCTGCATCTTTCGACAGGTCCACAGCCGCCGCCGCAGCGAGGGAGCATTTAATCAGACGACAGTACCCTTTGACCACCAGTAGAGGATTCATAACTCCATTCTCTGCGCCACATTCTTCTGCGAAAGAAAGCTGCCCCCTCTTGCTGGAAAGAATGTCCACGGCGCGTCGGAACGAATCTAAATTATTTTTGGTATCGTGCGTTGCTCTCGATTGGAGCGACGTAGCGTGTTCGTTGCTTGACCACCCCAGAAGCTGGTGGGCGACATCGTCAGATAGTGATGATGATGACGTCATTGTGGTGCGCTCTTATGAGGAGGTAACGTTAATGCTTGGTTTTTCCGCTATTATCTCGCCGCAGTACCATAATAAAAGGCCCAGCATTTTGGCTGCTGTTTTTATGGTGAAAGGGAGATAGATCCACGAAAGTATGGGCGAGGACTTGGCGAGGAAGGCCTACTGGGGGCATTTTGGATTTGGGGATCCGCCCGCAAAAGAGTGGAAAAAACGAATGAAAAAAAAAACACAAAACATTAAAACATTGGATGAATGATAGATGATTGAGATATGAACTTCAGATGACGATGATGAAGACATGGTTTGCTTTTCACTGATATTACTTTGGATCAGCTGCAACTTTCTACGCTCTGGACCAGGAGGATATTCTTCTCACTCTAATAGACAGGCTCGGATGCTCAAACCAATTATTCTCTTCTCGTCCAAAACATCATCGGCGTACTTCAGCTCTCTTGCATCTACACTTCGAATGAATTCAAAGAAAAGAGTGAAACCAGATTCATTTTCTAATAACGCCAGCCCTGCTCTCATGTCAAAAAGTAGAAGCATAGCAAGTTCTACGTGGGCTGCGGCTACTGCTGAAAATGAACAACCATACAGGCCGTTGGTAATTGTCATCGCTGGGCCGACCGCAGTGGGGAAATCAGACGTAGCATCAAAACTATGCTCCTCTCCTGTTGCATCTGAAATGTACAATACTCATCGAAAAAGACAACAGCCATACTACAAATCTAACGCGACAACTTATGGGCACATTATCTCGGCTGACTCGGTCCAAGTTTATCGTGGCGTTGATATCGGTGCCAACAAACCGACTTTGGAAGAAATGGAGCGCACTCCACATCATCTCATAAATTTGGTTGACCCACCCAGTGACTCAAAAGCTGCGTCGTATAATGCTGCGGATTGGATGAGGGATGCAGCTTATATTATACGAGAGTTGTCTGCATCTGATGTTGATTTGGATGAGAATGAAATAGATAATTTGGACGCTGACGCTCGTTTGCGAAGAAAGTCAATTGATGCATATTTGCAGCAAACTCTGGACAGGGTAGCGGTTAACAATAGACAGCCTATATTGCCCGTTGTGGTGGGTGGGACAATGATGTATCTCAACTGGTTTGTCCATGGACGCCCTGATGCTACTCGTCCTACAATTGAGGCGATCGAGCGTGCGGCAAAAAAGATTAATTCATTTAGAGAGGTACAGAGGAGAAATAGCGTCCATGATAATGATGATGATGAATCATTAGATGCAGCTGCTTGGAAAGATGCTTCCGCACATGTTTCGTCACTTGGACCAATATTTGACAAGCGTGTAAAGAAGTTACAAGGCAAGGACTGGTATCGCCTGCGACGATTGTTAGAAGTGGTGTATACCATCAGCTACGAAAAGATGAAAATTAGAGGCGACGAAAATATAACAGAAGACGATGTCTTGAAGCAGCTAACTGAAGCAGAGGTATATACCGGAATACGAAGTGACAGTATCAAAGATCAATATGATGTTAGATGCTTCTTTTTGTGTCCACATGATCGGATGCTTCATTTCGCAACTGTAGATCAAAGATGCGAGCAGATGCTTGAACGTGGGCTATTGCGAGAGACTGCCAATCTGTTCGTCCATGGAGGGCTTCCAGATGACTCGCAGGTGACACGAGCTATTGGATATCGCCAGGCGTTAGAGTATTTGCAAAGAGCAGATGCTAAAAATGATGACCACGAGTCCTTGGCCACTTTTATAGATAATTTTGCAACAGCTACACGTCAGTATGCAAAGAAGCAAATGCAATGGTTTCGACGTGATAACGAATTTGTCTTCATTCCGGTGCGAATGGACTGTGGAAAGGAGGAGAGGTCATCGGAGGCTGCCAATGCCATTGCAAAAATGTGCAAACTTTCTGCTGCAAACTTTGAGGCAGAGCTGACTTCGTCTGTCGGCGGACACAACGTTACTCTCTCGGCTCAAACGAAGATAGAAAACGAGCAGCAAGGCAAGAAAATGAAGTTCTTCGTGAGCAAAAGGATCAGTCTTTCTGAAGGATCAGAAGAATTTTTGACACTTCTGAAAGAAGCTGATTTGTGCACAAAGATGGTTCAAGAAGCAATGAAATCTAAATTATTTACCTGAGCACAAGCTACGTAATACCAATACTGCATATCAACCACGCCCACGACCAGGATTGAACAAGCGCCCACCGCCACGTCCAGGACCTCTCCCCCTGAATCTTTCTGATAATTTATAAGGTGCCTCTGCTTTAGTCTTGCCAAAGTTTTTATCCAGCGTTTCCATCGTCAGTTTGCGATTGCGGTTCTTCTCCAACTTCGCCTCATCAAGGTAGACGTTTCCGCCAGCGTCGGCGCTATCGGCCTCGTATTGCAACACCTTTGCCTTGAGTAGATCGTGTTCTTTTGCAGCTTCATCATCTATTTTCGTGGCAACGCGGGCTAAATTGGTACTTTTCGGAACGACGAGCGTTTTCTCCTCCATTTTCCCCTTGTTACCACGCTTCAATAGTTTGAATGACATTCCTTCGCCGCCACCAAATGGGACGTCAATGTGTTTTTCACCTGCTTCGTTTTCTTCGGCTGTAGGTTTTTTCGCTATGAATTGAGGAGCCGCCGGCATTTGGCTTGACACCTTTCCACCGGCTCCAGTTCTTGCAGTCACTTTGCCTTTCTCGAGAGCTTCACTTGTGATCTTCCTCAACTCACTTTCAAATGCTTCATCTTGGAGTTGCCTTATGTATGCTGCGTGATCGAAATCGTCATCATCTGAGTCTTCACTTTCGTTGCCAGAATCTGAATCATTATCACTATCACCTTCCGCATCTGCTTCTATTTCAGAAGAATCGACAGAGTCTGCAACTGACTCATCGTCAGACTCTCCATCGCTACTTTCCTCATCATCATCTGACATCCCTACGATGTCCATATCATCGTCAATGAGGTCACCATCCATCTCGCCGGATGCGTTTTCTGTACCCATGATTCCTGCCTGTGCTAAAAGCCTCGTCTTAGTTCTCGCGTCATCGAGAAATTTAGCCTTTTCAGCTGCGACAACGTAATTATGAGCCTCAAACCATGTGCTATGGCGATGAAAAGATGAAGCTAGTGATTTCTTCTTACTTGACGAGCCCTTTTTCAGCTGCGAGTCCAGTGCGTCAAAAAGGTCGAGAACGGAGAACTCCACTGCAGATACGTGATGTAGATGAGAAAATATCTATGACGCAAAGTTCATACCAAAAAGAAAACGACATACTTACCATCACTCGGAAGAGAAGTCTTAGTAAAAAGATACCTCTGAAGAGAGGCAAGCGCCAGGTCAATTTTTGATTTGTTGCTGACAGTCACTTGCGAACTAATGGCATCGAGGATTGTACAGACAAGTTTGATCCTAAAGACTGCAATTGGTGGGTCAGTGTCGCATGGAACACGCGGATCATATTTGGAAAAGCGCGAGACAGGGACAGCTGTGGGATCGAGGTTTTTTTTTTCATTGTCGTCAGCATCTTCTTCTAGTTCTTCGTCTTCGGGAATAGTCTGAGAGACTTTACCCCGGGGTGCAAACATTTCGTTCTGACTAGCATCCCTCAGTGCATCCGGAATATCGTGTTGAAAATTCATTATGTGGTCTATTTGCTCGAAAATGATCGACGAAGGAAGGACTCCAGAACAGTAGAGCTCTCCAAACAGCCTAGCGCAAACAATTGTTCTCTGATTGTCTCGAAAATTGGGGTTCTCCAAGAACCAATCAATATCCTCTAAAATAGCATCGATCAAACGGGATGGAACCTCTGGTTTGCTTCGTTTGAGATTTGCCACAAGAGACGCAACGGCCTTGGTTGACTTGTACCTTCCCTTACGACAAGCCTTAAGCATGTACTTGCAGACAAGTCGTCCACAGTCGACACTTGGATCACTCCAAGGCAGGCGCTGAATTTGCTTTGACACAAATGAAACAGACTTGTCATCCGCCTCTAAGGTTGATGCAAGGAGATAGCGAAGGTATGCCTCCAACGGTGGCACTTCTTTTACCGGGCGGCTGGATTGGGGCGGAGGGTTTACCATGAAGAAGGCGGAATTGATCATGGCGATGCTTCTCTCGTCAAGGTTTCTTGCCTTCTTCAACCTCATCATCGTGTCCATCAATTCTGCTATTTTCTTGTGCGTGTGTTTAGTCCTGAACAGATATCTTCCACACGATTCCAGTAGGCAGCATGCCACATCAATGTTATATCCACTGAAGTCTTCAAGGCATCGCCTGATTCCTCGAAGAGCAACAATTGGAGGGGCCACTCGAAATTTAGTCAGCTCTCCAATATACCTTGCGGTGCGCAAACGACTCTCAATATTTTGATTCTTCTTGAATCTAGCTTGTCCGTGCATTTGCTGCTCAAGCTCTGTCACCAGTGTTGAATCAGAGTACACCCTATCCATAATCGCTGCGAATCTTGAGTAATAAGGGAGAAGATCCAATCTCGCACGTGGCACGAGAAAAAACGTTTCATATAGCCGCTTGCGAGATTTTTTATTGCTCCCGTGGTTAGCACAGAACCTGTCTGCAATTTCGTCAATTTTCTCTCTCCGGCTAGCTTCAGGAAGTTCTTGTTCGAGTAGAACCATTAGTTTGTAGTGAGGCGTGTCCTTATTTTCTTCACCAGCGCCCTCTCCTTTACTCTCTTCCATCACTACATCCTCTCCCTCCTCATTTTCCTCGTCCTCTGCTTCCTCTTCGACCATCGGCAGAGTATCTTCAACTTCCGAGGACATTTCCACTATCTCTGCTTCTTCATCTTCACCATACTGGCGCTTATTCTTTTCTCTCTGCTTCTCTACATCAGCTTCACTAATCCCCAACAGTGCATGGGGTTTAGTCGATAAGAAGTCAGGAATATCACAGTAAAAAGACCTCGTCTCCTCATCATCAAATGGCCCAAGCCGCTCAGAACCTGCTTCGCCCTTCGTCCACAACTCAATCCCTTTCCCATCAGTTTCCTCCTCGACGACCTCTTCTTCGACGAGAAGTGGGATATCTTCGTCTAAAGCTTCAGACAACGATTCAACTGATTTTGTCAGTGATTCCATCAATGAGTTAGCATCTTTGAGCCCCTTCTCTCGGGCTTCAGAAAGATTGCCCTGGAGCAATCTATCTTGCTCGCACCTTTTCTCCAATTTTTTAAGCCGACGATGGGTTGTCACGTAAGACTTCGTCAGAGTGCGATAAGCACCGATACAGTGAGCATGAAGAGATGCTGTCATTTTTGGTGGCACGGCGCGTGAGGTGGGTGCAGCAGAATTGAAAAGTTCAATTGCCAGCCGTGATTTCTCAACCAGAGCAGAGGATAGAGTGGGAACAAACGCTGTCTCAGTCGTTACTTCTTCCGTTGTTTGTACAGACTCATCGTTGGCTAACTTTCCTTCTCCCTCCCCACTGATCTCTTTCTTCAATCGTTCGCAATCCAATCGAACCAATCTTGGAACACTGCCCAATATTTCGTGTCCACCTGCTTTTGAAAAGGTAACGATGAAGTTGGCATCTGTCACAGCATAATCCTTCCCATCCTCAGAAGGCACACCAGCAGCATCTTTGAAAGCTTTCACGAGAGGTTTCATGTCCGTGATGATGCCATGTAGCACGAATTCTACAAGGAGACGAATGCAAATTCTACGAGGGAGGCACTCTCCTTCGTCAGACTTTCCGCTATTGCCACTGACGCCAGCAAGTAGCGCAGGGATGAGCGCCTTTGAAAATGTTTCATACCGACGATGCATCTCAACACACAACATAACTATTCCTGGAATATCTGATTGCTTGACTTTTGCTTGTGGTTCTGCCACAGCAGCTGCGACTTC
This sequence comes from Skeletonema potamos, assembly GCA_036940105.1. Classification (NCBI taxonomy): domain Eukaryota; phylum Bacillariophyta; class Thalassiosirophyceae; order Thalassiosirales; family Thalassiosiraceae; genus Skeletonema; species Skeletonema potamos. The sequence goes on from JALLBJ010000029.1 coordinate 54,980, forward strand.
TTCCACGTATCGACTTAAATTCAATGTCACAATAGGGTTGTTTGGGCTGTTCAATTCAGTTGGAGTATGATAAGATCCCGATTTGATCTTCTTCACAAATGCAGTACATTTCTTTAGATCAGATTTCAGTGACTTTTTGCTCTTTTCAAAGGACTCGCGAGCTTGATCAAGTGGTGATTTTTCACCCGCAACAAGCGGCTGGGGATCCAACTGTCTTCTTAGATCTTCATGCAGTTTTGCAGCGGATGAAAAAGATTCCAGTGACGTGATGGCACTTTGGATTGATGATTCATATTCGGCCTGAAGCTTTTGACGGCGCTTAATTTCCACAAGACGCTTTTGCTCTGCTTCGGCTGCAGCTTTTGCCTCTTCTTCTCTTTGTTTCTGTTCGGCTGCTGCCTTTTTGTCCACAGCGCTAGCACCACGTCCAGATCGGTTACGCCTGTTGCCTCTCCCTCCACCACCTCCTGATTTTTGCGAGGGGGTTGAGTTCGGGGGGATTGTGTCGCCACGGCCTCCTCGTCCTCCTTTACCTCGTCCTCTACCGCCGCCCCTCCCCCTTCCTCCCGACGGCTGGGCGTCTCCTGACATTGTGAATTTGTTCCAGACGCTCGATATAATAATGATGATGATAATGATGGTATTGGAAATCTAAATTAAAAGTACTATAATATATGGTGTGTAAAAAAAAGGAGCAAAAAAAGTTGCGCCGCTGAAGTCAATAAAACTCAACATGAACATGAGAGAAGAGAGCTGATGACTGTGTCACCATACACATATAAGACTGTTAAACCAAAAAAGGGGGGGGTCCGACTGGGTGCCGCATTATGAGAAATCCGGACAGACCGTCTTTTTTGAAAAGCTGATATGGAGGAAACAGCCAAAAAGAGTTTTCACATAGAAAGGAGCTACCTCACGTCCACTGCCGATCACTATCGTACAGCAGATATTATCTGTAGTATGTAGTCTGCTTTCGCGACCTTCGACCACACAATTGATAGCAAACAAATTAAGTACATGAGTATTATGAATGTAATTGTAATTTTATAATGAACCATCATTTTTGTTTAGAAGGAAATTAGTGCTTAATGACCAGCGGCAGAAAGAATTTCATTAACCTTGGCCAAGTCACCAGCAGCAGCCTCCTCAGCCTTGGCCTTGAGAGCAGCAGCGGCCTTCTTCTTTTGGAAGAAGACTTCGGCCTTGGCACGACGCTTGTCCTCAAGACTGCTCACAAGCTCTTGGTGCTTCCATCCCACATTGTTGGCGAGGTCACCCATCTTGGTGTACTTACGCCCAGGCTTGAGGCGGACAACACGAAGGGCTGCAGGGACGACCTTGCGCTTCACCTTGTCGTAGGGGTGGGGAATTCCCTCGAAGGTAGAGAGACGTCCAATAGCAGCTTGTCCACGAGCAGTCTTTTGGTGAACCATACCGCGGATAGTCCTCCAGACCATACGGGCAGGGGACTTGAAATGGAAGGGACCACGAGCAGGGTTGGTGTTCATGCGCTTCGTGCGGAATTGAGCGTACTTGGTTTGGTTGCGGATAAGAGATCCGGAGATGACCATATCCTCGCAACGCACAAGAACAATCTTCTGTCCAGCCAAGAGTTCCTTGGAGACGATGGAGCACAGACGACCGTGAAGGTGGTCGCGGCAGTCAATTACGATGGGCTTTTCGAGAACCATTTTTACTGTACGGGAGACGAAAAGAACAAGACGGGTGAGAAGGGTTGGATTCATAAATTTACCTTTAAAAGATGAAAATGGCCGATCTCTCCTCTATTCCAACTTGAATGACGCCCACAAGGGAAGAAGTGAGTGCGGGTGGACAAATTCTTTCAGCACAGAAGCGCGGACAGCGAGGGTGTAGCAATCACAAAATGCTTCGAGGCAAATGTGCCATGCCCAATGAGGACACCATTCAAGGAGGAATGAAAGGAGTGTAGCCACCAGGACAAAACCTGGTGGTCGGCGCCGCTCTCATCATCGATAGATATCGAGACAAGGCATCATATCGCGCACTTACACTCTTTGTTTTGACGACGTGAATTTGTGCGATCATGGTGGCGGAAGTTGCTGAGCTGAAGGTGAGATATCAGTACCAAATTCCAGCGTAGAAGTCTCTAGGCAGAGAAAAGCGAAATCCAGTAAGCGGTAAGCCCGAAGAAGAGGGAAGGAGGATAGAGGGGGCGTGTGAGTCCTCCTTTTTTCTTTTCCTCCTTCTTTTATGGTACTCATGGACTACATACATAGACCAAGCTAGATACACTATGTATCTATTGTATCACCTCGCTCAATCTTAAGATATTTAGTGCCTAATCAAATCACGTCATCATTAGGGTACATTGGTATTGGTAATGAGATTCGGCTTCCTTCGTCTTGGACAGCATGGAATAGAGTAATAAATTATGTGTAAGCAAGGGAGACGACGAAGGACAGTCAAGAAGTGTTTCATCTCTTAGTAGTACTGTATCGAACAAATCATCTCCCCCAATACCAATATATTGTCTTGTTTGACTGCTCTTGATATCTAACGCCATCTATGCAAAAAAATGATGGTGAGTGTGCCCAACAGCTCAAATTATTCCCCTCTTCGTAAACAAAAAATTATTCCTTGACTAATGACAAAGATTGTGCGGAGTTACGGCTGCTGTCCATCACTGCCTTTTCGTTGTCTTTCCAATCTTGGTCACTCTCTGGTGACTTGACAGATCCAGAGCTGTTTGACAACGCCGCTTCTTTCATGGCAGGAGTGATGACTTTCCTTCCGTGATAACTGCTCCCATGGAGACTGATTGAATGAACGCTGCTCGCAGGAAGACCACCGTGTGCACTGCTGTTTTTCATATAAGCTCTTTCTTTCCTTCTATGAACATACTCGTCCAAATATGCTGAATAGCTTTCTTCTTCAGATTCTTTACCGTGGAGGCGTCTATGCAAAGCGCCACCAGTATAGCCAACATCGAGACCTACTACTTCTTCGAGAGAGTCAGAGCTTGAAAGTAAGAAGAAAATAAGCAGAAAGTTAGAAAAGACGTTGCAGCCATTTAAGATCACTTGTCGTGTACACAAGATTCACAAGCGCAACTACTCTTACCGCAAGAAGCCAAAGTAATGCAATAACCAGAAGAAAGGTGTCATTGTTGAAGTAACCCAGCCAATCACAAACAGGACTCCTACCACTTGACAAGCAAGCAAGCGTGCATCCGCTGATCCCCTAGCCCAGCTGTAAAACCAACCAGCGTGGCTTGAATTGCCGTAGACCTTGAAAACCCAATTTGGGTCTGCCAGGAAACCAACACTTTTGAAGTGCAGTAATAAATGAGCCAACGCAACTCGCAGCACGAGACAAATAAAACACGCAATAAAAAATAATACTCACGCTAAGGATCCCCATATTCCACTGGACAACTGCAGGGGTTTTGTCAAGAACGCAACAGTTTAGATAAAAGGAGCGGGAAGCGGCAAATCAGCTCTTCATTCATCCAAGACTTACATGAACAGGCACTGCATCAACAGCGTCATCAATCCTTTTCTTCACTAACAATTTAGAACAACCAAGGAACAGCGCACCGCCAATGGCACCAATTAAGAGTGCTGCCCATGACTGCACCACAGCACAACCTGCAGTGATTGACACCAGTCCAGCCAAACATCCATTCATTGCATATGATAGGTCGAAGGTGACTTCCCCTGTATTGTGCTCCTGGATAGCTGAATCAATAAACAGAGCCGTCACTGTTCCAGCAGCTGCGGCAAGAGTTGTATTGATGGCGACATGACTGATAACTTCATAATTATCATTTTTCATAAGGTATACTATACTTCCAGTGTTGAATCCGTACCAGCCAACCCAAAGAATGAATGTCTAAATAAAAGGGGCGAAGAGCAAAGCAGTGTAAGAAGAAACGAAACATGGAGTTGGCTTTTACAACATCAGATGAGAACACATATGCTTAACTCACCCCCAACATTTGCAAGGCTACTGAATGACCAGGCATGGGTGTGGGCTTCTCCAATAGATTCCCGCGTATATCATGGAATCTTCCTGTGCGAGGTCCCAGAATATTCGTTGCAATCAACGCAGTCATGCCTCCAGTGGTATGGACTACACAACTGCCTGCAAAATCAACCATCCCGATTCCCCATAATGGATCGTCGTTGTTCGCACTCAAAAATCCATTGTTGCTCCAAATGCTATGGACTACCACTGGGTAGACAAAGGCAGAAAGCGCGATGGAATAACAGAGGTAAGCAGTCATCTGACAACGTTCGGCAAGCGTCCCAGCCACAATTGTTGCTGACGTAGCTGCGAAAGCGAATTGAAACAGCCAAAACGCCTGGTTCTCCACGTCCATTAAGAAGAAGTTCGTGTTCCCAATGAATGTTGTCTGTGATGGGTTAGCGAACGACCCTCCAAATGCGAAGGCGTATCCAACCGTGTAAAATCCGAGTGATGCACCGCATGCATCAAGAAGATTTTTCAAAAGAGTATTCTGTACATTATTGATGCGGACGCTGCCAGCACATATCATTGCAAATCCAGTCTGCATAAAAAAGATGAGAATTGCTGCAAAAATGAGGAAGAAGGTGTTGACAGAATTTGTGACGTTGTCGGTAGCTGCGTTCATAGCGGCGTCGAGAGTGCTGGAGATGCACTCAATGAGAGCATTGGTGTCACCACCGACGCTGGAGAGGCAAGTTTGATATGTGTTACCACCAGACATGATTGTTTGAGAGCAAATGTGCTGCTTCTTCTACTATGTTTCCATCTTCCAATGATGAGTTACTTGCTTACTTGCTTCTGGGTTACAGGGAAGTTGTTGTTGTATTGCCGCATGCTGCGAGATGCTGCATGCGCAAAATAATACCTAAGACACAATAGACGGTTTTGAGTGGCTTGCAGCCTGGCGTTTCCAGCTATTTATGAAGGATGTAGTTAGGCGTTTTCGCTCTCTACTCAAGTATGTCCATATTTCTAGGTACAATACCTACTTTTGATAATATCGCGAAAATGACCCCGGGGATGAATTTGGCAAGTCTGAGATCGGGGGTACATGTTTACTACTTAGATAAGTATCGAATGTTCCAAATTCCAAAGATACGAATTTATGATTTTTTGTAGGTACATAAATGGTATCTAGAAGTACCAAGTAACTTATGTGGCAGCGCACAAGACAGCCCCACGAGAAATTCTATGGGCACTCCTACACAGCTCCCAACCCTCAACTTTCTTCCTCCAGCAATTCGACTTGCTTGCACCAAGGCATTTGCCATTCACCTCCGATGCAAACCAGCAATGCCACACGTCCCCATCCCTCACCCCCAGGCCCAAACAGGACCCCCCCTGGTTTAAGTAACCCCTACTCTACGACTCCTTCGGGAATCTAGAGGGTGTAGAAACTAAAATAGATAGATAGATAGGCATAGTTATTTGAGCTATCTACGGTAACAAAATTTCGCCATGGTCTCTCCCTTGTTGGGGAAAAAGAACGTCGGACGACAGACAGACGTGTGCAGGCTCTCGGGAAACGACAAACCCATGGACCGACAATATATGGGCCCATATTATATCCATGGACACACTGTATTGGTACATTACTGGCTCCTGACTCCGTCACACGCGCCAGGAAGGGGAGAGAGGAGAGTGACTGGATGGAAGGACAGGGAAGTAGAGCAGAGCGAGGGTGGAGGTTTTGTACAGACGTTCTAATGGTTTGGATAGAAATGTAGAAGAAACGCAGCGATGCTTACAAACAAAAAAAATTATATGTTGATACAATACTATCTCTCAATCACTTCTTGGGAGAGTCGTGTCGTGGCTGAAGTGGTGGCAACGTGGTATCCCTGTCTGAGTTCTTTCTGCGAGGTGCCTTTTTCGAGGTTGCCTTCTCTTTGGCTCTGGACTTTTCCACAAGGCTTGCACTCCTCGTTCGGCGACGATTGCAGTCGCCTCTTTCTTCAAGTTCAGTCACATTGAACGATCTATGCCGACTGGTAACATCATCTTCTGCCTCTTCTCGAATTATATTCCGTTGTGAAGGGGTGTAGCTTCTACCTCGCTTGTAATGCTTGCGGTTGATGTCGTCATCTACTGTGGTGTCAAGGTGGAAGTTATCAATCATACTCTTGCTTGGTTTTCCCTTTGTGACATCATTTTCATCAAGCAAATTATTGGAAGCTGGATTATTTGACTTGACGTTGGAATTGTCCATCACGTTAGATGGATTACCACACAATCCAACATCACACGATTCTAACAGTTGTGACAAGGCCGAGAAATCCCACATGGACACATCTCCCTTCTGCCGCAGGTGTTCAATACTCGCATCATCTCCTTTATCATCAAAGGACTCATGATATCTTGAGTAGCAATCGAAGTTGTGCTTCTCTTTCATCCCTTCCACTTCATACACGAGCACGTATGCCTGTGAACTCAATACCTCATTGACGTCCACTTTGGTAACGACCTCATCATTTGCCAAATACCAATCTTGCCCTTTTCTAACGTAGGCAATGTAATGCCCACGATCACAGGATCGCCCCTTGTGAACTAACACCGCAACCAAAGAGTACGGTGGAGGCTTCCCACGGTTCGCTTCAGACATAAAGTCCTTTATCACCAACCGCAACGGAAAGCTAACGTTCTTGGATATTCTTGACAATCTCCCATACATGTCGTAAGCAAATCGCTTGTAATTGATCACAAGCATCGTTGGGGCAGTCGCTAAACGCAACCCCTTGGTCACAACACGTTTCGTTTTGCATCTTGTGCAGGTAACCTTGTTATCCGCATCTAACGTTTCCTCCATTGTAAAATTTTCCAACGCGTCACTCAAAGTGTGGATGCTTTTGCTGTTAATGTCTAGACTGAGATCCATGTATCTATCTCTGGTGAGAGAAATCTTTTTACATGTTTGACACGTCACAGAACTTTCTAAAAGTCCGTCAAACAAGCTGGATAGGCGGGGATTCCTCCCATGCATGGTTAGAGCTGATAGTAGCGTCCTGAAGAATTCATGTGCATCTTCTTGCTGATAAGGGCGGAGAGTGGGAGATATGATATTAACCTTTCGTGTAATTGATCCAGGATCGACAACGCGGTTAGACGTATCATTCGATCCACCGTAACCGAGAATGGATCCGACAAATCCTCTTTGGGGCGCCTTCGCTGATTTTCTTGATGGTTTGGTGTAGTCTATTGTCATTTGAGTTAGCTCTTGTGTGAGCCAAATCGACAACTCATCTCCCTTTTGAGAGTTCTTGTCATTTTTATGTTGTTTATCGACCACCTTGTACATCTCCGAGTGGACAGTAGATTGACTGAACACGGAAGCATCATCTTTACTTCGTCTGCTCCACTTCTTCTTCCTTCCAAACTTGCGCGCAGGGCTGTTCCCATAATTATTCTTGTCACCCTCAAGCACCCTCGCAAGAGCTTGTTCCTCTTCGTCATCGTAGATTATGGTGGACATGCCAGTTAGGCAACTGCCGTAGGCACTGTCGGCATCGTCATTTGTGTCCTCGGAATCAACCGATCCGCTTCCATAGACCAATAACTTTCTATTAAAGGAATGCTTCCTAATAATTTGTGCATTGCGTTCATCCAATAATGCATGCGGTAGAGCCGTCGACAGTAAATACTGCAACGCCGCATTGGCATAACATGTGTTACCAACATTTTTTAAACCCGGGGGTGGAGGCAGCGGCTTCGATCGAGGAGAGATGGTCGTGTGCTTGTCATTACTTTGGCTTGGACCGAGTGAGTCCGAATTGTTGTCAACTGTTGACCCTTGCGTGGGTGCTTTACTCTTATTCCTACGCGGCGACTTCTTGGTCGAATTATTGTCCGCCAGGTGATAAGTCACGCGTTGATTTGCCGTCTTGCTCATGTTCATATGATCGCTATCAAGAAGCATCTTTTATTATCAACGCCACCCCCAAGACTATTGTAGAGACTATATTGTAGAGTTATAATCAAACGTCGTGAATCTTTACACGATGATCAGTTACTGTTCATAGAGATGTCTCTCCTTACCCAGCGTGATAGACCATACAGGAGGATCAAGGCGCGACGTCGGTTTTCCGTAGGAAAATTAAGTTAACGATGCAAATAAGACCACCAAAGTGGAGAAAGGATGATGAAAAATAAAGCGAAAGGGAGAACTGCTTGCGTTGAAAGGACTGGGACAAGAAAACACAGTTTTGTTCTCAACACGGCGTTGGGTCCTGTTGGAGTTAATTGGCCCACAACCTCCGGTACTCCACCCCCTAGAGTCCCGGAGCGGTACCAACTTCCTAGCTTGAGAGTGTTGATTTGGATGTGTATTGGTACCATTAAGTAGTAGACCATAAGTACTCATCATTGTTACATACGAGAAGGTATCAACAGCGAGACTAGCGAGAGATGATGGCTTTCCCGTGCAGTAGACAGACCCAACAGAGCGCCATCAAGTACACAACACCCTGTTCTATTGTTTGTCTATTTAATTTTGGCATTATACCACAGTTCGACGAGACCTCAAGTTAGAGAGTCGATAGCTCTTGTCAGCTGCTTCTTCGCTCGCTGTCGTTGTGAATTGCAGCTGCCAATTTTCTCGCCCTCTTCATCTCTTCTCTAATAATACGACACTTACTCCCACCCTCCCTATCATATCGTTCTAACGCATCAGGCATCCACTTATCAAAATAGGAGAGTCTTGTATCATAACCTGGATGAGTGGAAATGAATTCGGGTGGTGTCACAGACTTCTTATCCCCATCTTCTTTCATTCTTGAAAATACAATCTTTGCTGATCTAGGATCATAACATGCTTCACTTGCCAACACAATTCCAATTTGGTCAGCTTCTATTTCGTGTTCTCTCGAATGAGGCAGAGCGATAAGTAGCTGTTGCGCTGGTACAAGGAGTGTGAAAAGAATACCTGTTGGATCCAAAATGAGTACTAGACGTGATAGTATCGTCATGAGAATGTTCTCAGATACTCGTTCTCCAGCATGACGAGCAAGATTATGTGCCATTTCATGTCCTAATACAGATGCTAGCTCGTCTTCATTATGTGCATAGCGAAATAGTCCAGTAAGCACAAATACGTGATTTCCAGGAATTACAAAAGCATTAGCTTCGTTGGATCGAACAACCGTGTATGTATAAGGAGACATTGTTGCATTATTAGCGTCTTTTGTCTGTCCATATTGCATAGAGAAATTTTGAGCTGCAGCAGCTATTCGACTCCCTACGCGTTTCACTGTTACAGAAGCGCGGTGATTGGTTGGCAATATATCTCCTTGGAATCTTTGTATGAACTCTTTGTATTGTCTGTGGCCCATCTCGTGCTCCCATTGTGGATTAGTGCATATCAATCGTTTCCGATTGGTATATGGAACGTAGTCTAGGCATGAAAAATATGCATAGACTGAGGCCATTGTCAGCCCCGTTATTGGAACGATGAATCCATATTTAATATATGGAGGCAAGTCACTTTTACTTGAAGAGGCGTATGTTCGCAAGGACATGACACTTGAGCGTGTCTGATGGAATTGATTCGAGCACCGACATGCTGTTCTTGGAAGAAATATTATTGTAGATGGACGGATCATGATATATCTGCTCACGTCGTCATGTGTCAGTGTCGTTCGGCTGTTTGGCTGTGCCCTCGGCGTATGAAGACCCTCCAGTTAGCTTAATGCAATTTTACCTATTATCCTATGTTGATATGGATAAATCTTCCCTCTATTCGACGTCATTCATAAAATCTCTCTATTTCTCGGTGTCACTTTTTGCTACTTTTTGGCGCGCGTCGGTCGGGTTGGTAGTAGCCAGCCCAATAGCCGGCGGAAAGAGAAAAGAGAGGAGATACTATGGAGCATCAGTTTCATAATGTAGCATTGCAGTAGACGTAATCTCAATATATCATGGTGAACGGCAGCCAACATAATGACGATGAGAGCGACAACAATGAGGAGGAAGAGGAGGAGGAGGAGAGTCAACTCCTCTTCTCATGTCAATGTGACTCAGCCCGCACGGTGGCAGATCTGCTTTCTTGTCTACGTCGCGTAGTAACGTCTAATGTATCCTCTTCCACCTGGTCCGAGTTCGGCGGCGCATCAGGTGGTGGTGGAGGTCATGGTGCCACACAACGCACGAGTCATACACAAAGCACCGCTGCCGCAGTTGCCGTGGCGGGTGGGTCGGCTAATAAAATACAGCATGCTACAGTCTATGCGGGGCCCAACGGTCTAACTTTTCACGTTCAACATGGCTTGGCGAAACAAAGTCAATGCAGTGTCGATTTACCAAAGGGATTATTTCGAGAGTACTTCGTGGGCGAGGAAGAGGTGTGGTTGGAAGATAGCGATGTAGACTCTGTGAATAAAAATCACACGAGAGGAACGGCATCTCAATCTCAAGGACGGACGAAGGAAATCATCCATGGAGGCGAATTTGCTGTCAATCTTACAACCGTGTTGGAATGTTTCTCGGTGCTCTCACGAAATAACAAGTCCACTCAATCAATGGTGAAGGGGAAAGTATCGAACGGCAGCAGCAGCAGCGGAGGGACGAAACAAAATTATGGCGGAGAGTATGCTTCACTTGATCGCGTGCCATTGTGCATGTCATACGATCGTGCCACTGCGTTGTTTCACTTGGAATTTCTAGAGGGAGGACAATTACGTGGCAGCGGAGACGCAGTAACAACGATGGGAGGAGGATGCTTAGTAACATGTGAGGTACCAGGTGTCGCCGTATCAGATGATGTAGATGATGGCCCAGATGATGAAATAGACAATCACAACAGTCTGAGCAGTAACAACACCTCAGGTTTGGCGGCTGCCTTCCGCTCGTCACCGCTATTGTCACGTGCCATTCTGTATTCGGATGCACTTCAAGCGGCGGTTGCAGAATTATATGATGTTCCTGGAGCGTCGGTGGTACAAGTGACACTCTCTAATGAAGGGATTGAACTTGGAACTGTCGGGCCGCGATCCGAAGTTTGGGTCAATGTACCATATCATAAACGACAGACCGGGATGTATGTTGGAATGGAATGCTACAAATCAAATTACGATGATCATTTTGGAACTCAATCATCACCAACCATGATTAGAAAGTATCCCCTCGGAGCGTTTCTAACTGGGTGAGTTTCTTGGTATGACTAAGTACTGCTATGTAACTCTTTCTTTGTGTGGAGCGAGACTCACGTGACTCTGGCTGTCTTGTCACATCACTAATTGATGCTAATGCGCAGGATGCGTGGTCTAGATATTGGATGCGAGACATGCATCAGCGTCAATGCGCGTGGAATGATGGCAATACAACATCAAGTGGCAAAAGATGGCTATACTGATACTTTGAGTTCCAATGTCCGTCCAAGTTTTGTAGATTTTATCATGACGTGTATTGAAGATGAGGGTGATGATGAAGGTTTGTCTCAAGAAAATACAAACCAAGGTGTTCATCAGCATGATGCATGGCAGAACGAAATGAATGATGAGACTGAGGGGGAAACATCAGCTCGGACAAAAACAAGCACACGCGAAAAATTTTCTTCTTCGGAAGACGAAGAAATGCTAAGTCGTGCACATCGAAGGAAAGAAAAACAGCAGTATGATAGTGTATGTGGATCTGATGACGAAGGAAACGAACGATCGTCATCTAATAATGCTGCTAGTAAAATTCTTGGAGAATTGGAGCTTGACAAGGACATGCTGTCTTCTCGTCGAGATGATACAGTACAAGGCAGAAAAACCGCATTGGAGGACATTCGACGTCGGCGAAGAGAAAGACAGAAAGAGTCTATGCGCATGGATGAGAGTGGTGCTAAGGAGTCAGCAGAGGATGATAATGCTGAAAGAAGGAACGACTCTACGAACAAGAGGCATTCTGGTTCAGAACACAACGCTTCATCATCCCGAAAAATGCGACGAAGAGAAGGAAACAGTAGCGAATCCAATCAGTCTGACGACAATTCCAGCAACCAGCTCCAGAACCTTTGTTCTACTGTCCAGTCTAGTTCAGATGAAGAAGATGATTCAGAACCCGAAGAGGCTTTGGATGTGACTGCCGAAATCCCAACGTTATTCTCCAAATCGCCATTAATGTCTACTTCGCTTCATGGTCGACGCCGTGGTAAGGGTATGGACAGGGATGATGAGGCGATCGACGAAGAACCTAAAATGATGTATGGAGATACCCGTTTAGAATTCACACAAGATGGCTATGAAAGTGGCGATAGTTAGTTTTTAGATTCATTACTGTTCATAATTTACATAAGCTCATAATCACCTTTGATTGAATCCTCACAGACCTGTAAGCCATGCATCATTGCCTCTCTGTTTTCGTTCCAATCATCGATGCTCTTTTGATAAGCACGCAATGTATCTGCATACTGTTCTTTCGTTGCATTTCCATCCAAAACCTCTCTCCTGACAGCTTCCAGTGCGGGCTTGTGTCAACCCTTTGCGGCTATCATGTAATGCTTCACCGCACTCTCTTCTTGATCCGCAAGAATGGCAAAGTCACCCAGTCGCCACCTTGCCGTCACATTCCCTCCGATAGCAGCTATAATTCATAATATTTTTGAGCCTTCTTCCAGTCGATTTCTAGACCACCAGGAGCTTGACTATTATCGTAGGCAAGTCCCACATTTTGGTAGCCACTAGAACAGCCATGTTCTCCAGCCTCGATCCATAAATCAATTGCTTTGTGGCCCTGGTCCCAATCAACGTCCGACTCTGTCCGCTGTCCGACCCGAGATAGAACGAGACTCCATTTTACATGCCACGCACGCCACGCACCCACTCCTGCTCCTCATTATTTGCGTGCACAAAACCAAAATACCTCTAAAATACCACCATGGCCTCTACTTGCGAGGCCTCCGCCGTCCACAGCAGCATCGCTCAGGTAGCTTTCAAGCTATTTTCTGCAGACGCACAAGCTGCGGATCCAGCAGTAACGAAGCTCATCTCCATCCTTCTCTTGTGCACTTCTTCGTTGTTCGTCATTGCTCTACACTATGTGAACAAGGAATGGAAATTGGGGAGAGATATCAAGCTAACTTTAGAGGCGTTATTTCAAAGCGTTCCTGACATTTCGGGCAGCATTAAATTGCCAATGATCGTCGATGGCAGTGATGAGAAGAAGGAAAAAACTGAGCCACTCCTCAACAAGCCACAGCCTCTCATTGATCCGGCTAATCCATCTCTTGTGCAATGCCACTCTCCTTCAACACTCGCCAAACTAGGAACTGTACCCAATCTTAGTGCCAAAGAGGTCTCTGAAATGGCCCTACGCTCCAAGAATGCTCAACAGGTATGGAAATCCACCTCTTTCGCTCAACGTCGACGAGTGTTACGCACACTTCAAAAGTACATTGTATCTCATGTCGATGAAATTTGTTTACTTTGTGCTCAAGACTCTGGAAAGACTCAGGTGGATGCTTTATTGGGTGAAATTTTAACAACCTGTGAAAAGATTAGAACACTCCTTCATCATGGAGAAACGTGGTTGGAACGTTCTCCACGAGAAGTCAACCCCATGATGATGCACAAAACTGCTTATGTGGAATATGTTCCGTTGGGAGTGCTTGGGATTATTGCTCCTTGGAACTACCCCTTTCACAACATGCTCAATCATGTTCTGTCGGGAATATTTAGTGGGAATGGTGTCGTTACCAAGTGTTCAGAACACACCAGTTGGAGTTCCATGTACTTTCATTCCATTTGTCGTGCGGCCTTGGAAGAGAATGGGTTTGATCCAGACTTGGTGCAACTATGTACTGGTATGGCTGATACGGGTAAGGCGCTTGTGGAATGTCCTCATATTGACAAGATTTTCTTCACGGGAAGTCCCAATGTGGGAAGGCATGTGATGAAGGGAGCTGCTCCGTTTTTGAAACCGGTGGTGCTTGAGTTGGGTGGGAAGGATGCCATGGTATTTTGTGACGATGTCAAGTTAACTGAAGTGATTCCTTGGGCTATGCGTGGTTGCTTTCAGAATTGTGGTCAAAATTGCTGTGGGGTTGAACGGCTGTTTGTGTATGAGAGCATAGCTGCAGACTTCATTAACGGTATCAAGGATAAGGTTGCAACTTTGCGTCAAGGATGTCCCTTGGGAAATGATGTTGATTGTGGTGCAATGGTGATGGATCAACAATGTGACCTAATCCAAGCGCTTGTGGATGATGCTGTGGCAAAGGGTGCAACAGTTCATTGTGGCGGAAAACGCAACACTTCGTCTGGTGGGCAGTTCTACCAACCCACTCTTCTTAGTGGTGTCACTTCTGAAATGAGAATATGGAAAGAAGAAGTTTTTGGACCTATCATGTGTGTAGTCGTTGTTCCTGGAGATAACGACGATGTTTGTGTCAACATGGTGAACGATTGTCCATTTGGACTTGGTTCGTCGGTTTATTCTGCTTCCAAGTCTCGTGCACTTGCGATTGGGTCTCAGTTTCAAACGGGCATGTTTACTGCCAATGATTTCGGTGTGAACTATCTTATCCAATCGTTGCCATTTGGAGGCGTGAAAGAGTCTGGATTTGGAAGGTTCGCAGGTCCGGAGGGGTTGAGATCATGCTGCTTGGAAAGGTCGATCGTAATTGATCGCATTCCTGGCGTAAAGACTACCATTCCTGGAGCTATCGACTACCCCATGAATACAATAAAAGGAATGGGATTTGGCAAAGGGTTGGTAGAGTTATTTTACGGTGACACTCTTTGGGGCAAAGTCAGGGCAATTGTGAACCTAATCCGTTATGGATAATTGTTTTTGCTGACAGGTAACGCAACGACATGAAATCGTAAATTAATCTATATCTTATCAACCCAGCCCGACTTTCTTTCATTGAGGTGGTCCACTCCATTTCGCAAGATTCCACTCTTCATATTTGTAACACCAAAATCATCGATTCCACTTTGCACGATACCTCCATTGACGTTTTTCATTAATTGTTTGATCTTATGACAAAAGTTATCACGTAATTCCATATGGCCTCAGAAGCGCTTATTGACAGCAAGTAAGTACAATTCGCTACTCTCTTTTCTACTCGCTTTAGGCTTTATCACATGCACAATTCTAAACGCACGCTTTACAGCTTGCAACAATTCCTCTTCATGAGCTTTCCCACATGAGAAGAACTTGCAAAGGAATGAGCCACCAGGTGCAAGCATTCCCTCGTCAGCCTTTGGAGAGTATGACGAATCAAAGCAGCTCCCCCCAGCTGAGAATACGAGCGCTTGCTCACATAGGTTTAACGTACGAAGAGCATCTGTCTGGCTATCGCCTAAGAAATTTTGAGCCATATCACTCATTACAAGGTGTGCTCTCTGTTCCTTTAATGCATCAATAATTTGTTGTTTTGTTTCTGATTCAGTAAAATCCCCTTGGATGAACTCAAAGTTGGGTAGATTGAGAGATATCTTTGCATCATCCAATGGCAATAAATCTACAGCAACGATGATACCTTCCTTTACTTGAGTTGACGCATACAACGACCAACCGCCAGGTGAGGCGCCTAGGTCTACAACATTCATTTGGGGTTGCAATAACCTTTTGTTTGGGCCAGCAGCAGAGATGCCTTTCTTATTTAACAAAGCAGGAAAATGTATTTCATTTATCTCTTGTAGCTTGAATGAAGCACGACTAGGTAGACCTAGTGCTTGTGCCTTTCGCACGTAAAGATCTTTTTGCTGCCGCTGAATCCATTGCTGTGATGATTTGGATTGCTTATGCTTGAGCCTGCTTGCGCCGACGTAAGGAAGTTGATGTGAGACGACGACTCTACGCGGATATGCAGCGAAGATCATCTGTAGCAAATGAGCGGAGCGCCGACTTTTCTACTGGCCGACGTCATTGTTTCCGAGAGTGTGATTATTATGTGGCGTGTTCTCTACGCTTCCCGCACTTTTTCTCAAAAAGGATATAATATTATATGTGCCAACTTTTATATTTGGGGGTAATAACAATGAAACCATGACCAACGTTAGGTGGAAAAGAAGAGCGGAAAGCATGCTCTCCCAGTTCATAGAGGGAAGCGCCATAGATTGCGATGATGTAGACATTTACTATGACGCACCTACCTCCTCGCCGCCCAAACTGAAACCGTATTTTCGTCTTGAAAATTTTAGCACCTCCGACCAGCAACCAACTTGTGGTGCGGATTCAGTCTACGACCGATTGCTCGGTTGTAACTGCCGCCGAGGAGACTATACTGTCGATGGAACGTGCGGATCTTTATTCCTACAGTGGGTGAAAATAGTGTTTGGGGGGGCGGTAAAGGCATACCTATCTAATCAGCTGTTTTTGGCCTTGTTACCGTTAGCCCTGGGTGCTATCATTGGCTATTATTTTGGTAATAGAAATAATGGTGCAAAACGAAAATATTCTGCATTCTTTGGACGAATATCCGAGGCATTTCAGTGGGTATGTCTACATTTCATGATCAGAAAATGTAAAGCATCGGAATTATTATTTGACGAAGACAGAGATGAACGTACTCGCACTGAAGTTAAGGCAATAGAAACCAAGAGAGAAAGTGGGGTTGAATTAGAATGCGTGCCACGTCATGTGGCTGTCATCATGGATGGTAATCGAAGATATGGCAAGGAGAAATATGGCAGTGCTACGCGAGGGCACTGGGATGGATCTAAAACACTTCTTGAATTTGGAAAATGGTGTATGGACGAAGGCATCCAAATCCTCACTGTGTATGCATTCTCCACTGAGAATTGGAACAGAGATGCGGAGGAAGTGTCGACTTTGATGTCTATCTTTTGCAAATATTGCGATGAACTTCGTGTTGAAGCCGTTGAGAGACGTATGCGCATCCATGTTCTTACTACCGATGGTGAACGTATCCCCGAAGATGTGAGAAAAGGAATTGAACGGATGGAAGAGGAAACCAAGCACTGTACCGAATTCACAATGAATGTTTGTTTAAGCTATGGTGGTAGAAACGAGATTGCCAATGCATGTAAAAGTGTCGCGATGGATGTGCAAGAAGGGAAAATGAATGCAAATGAAATTGGAGAGGCTGCATTGCAAAGTAAGATGCTGACCAATCATTGCTGCGATCCTGACATTATTATCCGAACTTCTGGTGAGGAGCGAATTAGCAACTTCTTGCTCTGGCAGGCTGCTTACGCAGAGTTTTTCTTTCTGAAGAAACAGTGGCCAGAGCTAGAAAAGGCTGATTTGTTAGATGTCATCCGAGCGTTTGCTAACGGGCGTAAGCGGCGGTTTGGCAAGTAATTTAGTCAATGCCTATGGATAAAATAACAAGAAGAAGTAGGCATGTCGGATATAGATTTTCTTATGTAAAAAAGGCATATATGCAAGTAGTCAATCTCTTTGCAATAACAACCAAAGTAGACGCATCAAATCTACTGAGACGAAACCTTGCGCCTCTTGGATGAGACGGACTCGAGATCGTCACTACGGCGAGATCGCTTCTCTTTGTCAAACTTGGTGAGGTCAAGCGTCATAGTTCTGCTCGAGTTACTAGATACATCACGGCAAATGCCAACCAAAGATTCGCTGTTTTCGTAGAAAATATCTTTGAGGCTGATAACAATGCATTGGAAATCGCTACTCCTTTGACTGATGTAGTTGCACACTTTATTCACGTTCACGTTGTCCAAAGCCGCATCTACCTCATCCATGATAAAGAATGGTGCAGGGCGATAGGAATGAATGGCAAACAAAAGCGAAAGAGCTGCGATAGTCTTCTCTCCTCCACTGAGCTGTTCCATATCACGAAAACGCTTCATGGGAGGCATAGCATTGAACTTCATTCCACCACGGTAGGGTTCATCAGAATCATCGAGACTGAGGTAGGCATTTCCTCCAAGAGGATGCTTCTTAGATTTGGTCATGTCAGTATAAATGGTTTTCAACGCTGCGTCAATCTTCTTGAAAGCAGTATTGAACTTGTGTGAACGAGCCTTCCTAATTTTGCTAAAATCTTCGTTGGCCTTGCGGCTTTCTTCTTTGGCTGTATTGAAGTCATCTACTGTCGTCTTCACTTTCTCTGTCATGGTATTGAATGCATCGGCAGCCTAAGAAAGTGAAGAGAAGAGCAAATTAGTTTGAGTGCATCATGAACAGAATATAAAAAAAGAAACACGTCGCCTACCTTCATGTTGGGTGCAATTCCTTCGATCTCTTGGTTCAACTTCGAGATTTTGGATTCAAACTTCTGCTGGAGTTTCTCTTTTTCAGCTGCACTACGGCGCATCTTGAGGTCCTCGTCCATATTGGAGAAGTCAACGTTGCTGGCATCCTTCCTGTCCTTAACAACCATGGAATTACTCCTCTGAGAGAAGTGAGTTGAATCTTGAGTAGTCGATTGTTGGCTGCTGCGGCGGCTGCGTCGACCGCCACTCAAATCGCTACCTTCGACTTCATCATCGTCATCATCATCTTCCTCCATGTCATCGGTACTAGCCATGGGTAGATCAACTTCATCAACCTTCGCTTTCTGTAGTGTTTCGTGAAGTGTTTGCCGAAGGACGGCGAGGTCATTATCTTCAGCGTTGACTTGCTTTTGGACTTTGGAACTGTCGCCCTCAGCTTCATTCAACGCATCGCGAGCTTCGCGAACAACTTCTTCAAGCTCTTGCTCTTTCTCCATGGCCTGCTTCAGAGAAGATTCCGCATCAGCAAGCTTTGCCTTGATTTCTGACACTGCTGATGTGAGCTCTTCCTCGGACTCCATGGCTTTCTTGAGCTCGTTTTCATGCTTGGTTTTCTTCTTCGTCGCACTTGCCAACTTGGCATCGAAATCTTTTTCGTCTTCGTACTTCTTCTTCGCAGTGAGCTTGGCCAAGTGTTCACGAATATCCGTGCGCTTTTTGACAAAGTCTTCGCGAGCTTTGCCGATGGCCTCGTCGTAGGCTCGCAAATCACGGATTCCAGTCTCTTCACGGAATGGTGCATAGTGCTCATCTTCAATGTCTCTGACAGCTTTACGGCGCCTCTCAACTTGCTGATTGGCTTCCTTGATGCCCTCTTCGGCTTCAGCTTGCTGAGTCTCCAAGTTGGCAAAAGTTTTCTTTGAACTTTTCAGCAAAGCTACCTGCTCTTTGAGCTTCTTCTTCGTGTACTCAAGATCACTCTTGGTGTACTGTGCCTTGTTCCTCAAGTTACCGATGGTGTTCCTCAAGTCCTCAGCCTTCGCAGTGTGGCTTCCGCTTCCTCGACCTGCCAGAGAATCCAATTCCTCTCGTTCTGCCTCCAATTTTTCCTTCTTGGAACGTATTTGCTCCAACTTCTGCTCTGACCAGCGTCCAGCGCGGTTGGTATCGTCTTTGGTCGTTCCACCAGTCATAGTACCTGCTTTGCTGATTACCATACCATTCAAAGTTACCGCCTTGATGCGGTCATCTACATTTGCACCAGCGGTGCCTCGACGAGAGAAGCACAATTCTCTAGCGACATCCAAACTATCGCAGACCACAGTATTTCCGACAGCGTACGAAACTGCACGTCGGTATTCATCATCGACTCTGATGACATCGACGGCAAGTCTGTACCGTTTATCGTTCTCTGCCATCGCGCGGATACGCTCAGTGCTCTCGGGGCTGGGGATCTGAATGGCATCTAGAGGGAGGAATGTTGCGGTTCCAATGCGTTGGTCCCTCATGTACTTGATGGCATCAAAAGCAGTCTTCTTGGTGTCAACAACGATGGAGTCCATATCCTTACCTCCAGCGACAGTCACTGCAAGGTTGTACCTATTTTGACTTGGACGACACAAATCTACAAGGCGACCTTTCACTCCCGGGAAGTGCCGCTTGAGGGCACTGATTGCACTCAAGACACGTTCCTCTTCTTTGTCCTTTCGACGATCGTCTTTGGCTTGGCGCAGTGAATTGTTGATTTGATCAAGCTGTGCATCGATAGCATCACGTTTGCTTTGGTACTCAGATGCAGACTTTTGTAGATCTTGTAGTTCAGCCTCAGATGAGGCAAGATCTGTCTGTGTCTTCTCAAGACTCTGTGGAAAAGGGACGCGAGCGGGTCAGTGATTTGACGGAAACACTGGAAGAGAGTTGAGACCACAGGTGTAGCGCATGAATTCTTACCTTCTCAAGAGTATCTTTCCTCTGAGTCAATTCTTCGACACTCCTCTCGGCGTCTTCTTTCCTTCCGATCAATTCCTTTTTTTCCTCCGATACCTTGGCCGCCCTAGCCCTAGCACTTTCCAAAACTCGAACCGCAGTCTGTAGCTCTCGACGAGGGGCAGCACTCGCCACAGCCGCGGCATCACGCACCTTTTCGTATTGAACTTCTTGTTCCTCCGTCATTGTCCCAACTCCAGTTTCAGATTCTTTGACTTCATCGTATTCCTTCTGAAGGTCACTCTCTTGTTCAGTGTACTCATCAATTTCGGCCTGAAGAGCGGACAGCCTCTTCCCGTGTGATGCTTTATCTTTTTCAATCCTTGCCACTACCCTTTCATCGGATGCAACTCGTTTCTTCAGTGCCTGGATTGCTTCTGATGACTCAATTACGCTGGGCTGTAACTTGTCCACCTCTGCTTCCAACTTGATGCGTAGTTTGTCTTTAGAACTGGTAGAACCACGTGCTTTAGATGCTTCCTTTTTGGCCTTCTTCAGCGCTGCCTCCTTCTCTGTCACTACTGCTTGACACTCTTCTAGTGATTCTTGCAGCTCCGCTTTATTAGACTCACGTTGTTGAATGTCAGAGTGAATGTGAAAGAGGAGCCATAAAAAGTAGTTCTCTTTGAGAGTGGTACGTTGTTGGAGTAGGTCGTGGAAGCGCTCCGCTTCCTCCTGTTGTTGGGACGGAGGGGTTGGGACACAGGTTGAGAACAGTGTAAATAACAATTGGTGTTCAAATCCTTCCCCAACAACAAAACGTACCTTTTGCTCCTTCAAAACACGCCTCTCTGACTTGTGCTCCTTTGTCTTGTTGTAAGCAAAAATTGTCTTTTGCTCGGCCTCGTCCTTAGCCTTGAGAGCACGTTCATATTCCTCCCTAAGATCAGCACTACCACTCAAATTCTCAAACATTTCCACCAATTCCTTGGGATTTTTACGTGCCATGCTTTCCACATCACCCTGAAAGACTAAAAAGTTCCTTGCCTTGAGGAGTACACCAATGGAGGCAAGTTTTTTCTCGTACTGCTTGAATGTGACAGATTTACCGTTGATTTGATACTCTCCTGTTCCCTTGGTCGTAACAATACGAGAGAAGATGGTAGTCTTTCCCTGAGGCAACTTTTTGGAAAGACGGCTCTGCCTTTTGGGGCTCTCCCCTTCTTCTTCTTCGTCATCGGTATCCCCCTCCTCTTTGGTGGGTTCAACGTACACTAAAGATGCTTTTGCACTCAGCGTCTCATCCCGCTCCGCACCCGGAGGCCGGAAGATCAGGTCTTTCATTTGATTACTCCTTAAATCTCTAGATTGGACCCCCAATACGAACGAGATGGCGTCCATGAGATTTGATTTACCTGATCCATTTGGTCCAATGACGCAGGTGAAGTTGAAGAAGGGGCCGATACGCTGGATGCCAGCATAAGATTTGAAGTTTTCGAGTTCAATGTATGTCACTGGCATGGTGTATTTTTGGCGAGATTTGCTCCTATTTCGGTGTACAGGCAATGCTTTCGGAAGACAGTGACTTTATTACTTCTGTGTGTGAAATATAGTACAATAAAATCTGTGTCTGTAAAAAATGGGGCAAACGAAAGAACTGGTGAGCAGTATCGAAGAGGATGGCAACAGATTGATCTCCATTACAAGAACAAAAAGACGAAGCGAGATGAATGAAAGTCGCCGCAGGTAGGAGTTCTCCGACAATGTGAATGGATCCAAACGTTCTGACTCCTAAAGAACTCCTGAGGTGCAAACACCTTCACGAGATTGACTCCCTTCGCACCACCCGATAAATGAACGTCAAGAGACAGCAACAACAATAATAACCTCCTTCTTCTCCTCGGGGTGCGGTGTTGGTGATACTGTTACTACTTACCGGTGGTGTCCTCAGGCGCAGTGGTTTGCTCATAACATTATGTTCGTGTCACGTGAGACGTGAGTAAAAAGAGGTGAAGCTCAAGCTCCCCATGCAGGGAGCACGGTGGAATCGGTACCTAGAAAGTTAGCAATGCTCCAGGAAGAATCGTGTATGTTTAAATAACTTACAATACCTTACTACTGGGGTTCAATGAACGATCCCTACACCCTACACTACATTATACTACTTCTACATGTCAATGGGAAGGAGATTTGTACTTGTATGGGACATTGAAGGCGGGATAGATTGAAGAAGTGTTGACAAACAGAATGCATCTCTCTCTCTCTGGGTTCGTACAAAGCGATGAAACGGAAATGAGAAGACCTGCCACTACATAAAAGTGTGCAAGAGAAAACAACAGAAGACAAGAGCATATACTTAGGACTGCCACTGAATACGGATATCAAACCAAAAATTAAATCTATTAATCGTAAAACGCAACAGAAAAACGCATTTGACAAAATGAAAGTGAAACGATCAGTAAAGAAAACGATCTGTCGCATTCAGCAATCTTTTGAGAGAGTGCCACAAAAATGACAACATAAACATCAGACGAAAATCCGTAACAATCAACATTAAGCTTTTTGCTCAGCATCAGCTTCGTCATCTTTGGGCACAACAAGCTTGCGCTGGCTGGTAGAGATCTCATACTTCTCCTTCGCCTCCGCAGACGGGCCAGACAAATCATAAGCAGCTCCCTTGTGGTGAGAGACATCCAAACCGACCTCTTCCTCGAGGGCATCGACACGGAACATTCCAAGTGCATTCAAAAGAAGGAAGTATGGGATCATGATGAGGCCAACCCATCCAATGATGAAGAGAACACCNTCCAAGTGCATTCAAAAGAAGGAAGTATGGGATCATGATGAGGCCAACCCATCCAATGATGAAGAGAACACCACAGATCTCAGCAGCCAAGAGCTTTCCAGTACCATTACCCAAACCCCAGTTGTAGAACCAACCGTAATTTTCAGTACCATAAGCCTGGCTAACAAGGGAAGGAGAAGCGAAGAGACCAGTAGCAATGCAGCCCCACATTCCATTACCAAAGTGAACGGGGATGGCATCGACAGCATCATCGATCTTCAACTTGACAAGAAGGCTTGACCAGAAAATGTACACCCATCCAGCAACAATACCAATCACAAAGGCGGCCCATGGCTCAACAGTGGAGCAGCCAGCAGTGATTCCAACCAATCCAGAAAGAGCACCGTTCATGCACATGGTGATATCATACATGGTCTCTCCAGTCTTCCTGCGTCCCATGAACATATCAGTGAACATTGCAGAGACGGATCCAGAGGCGGCAGCGAGGGTGGTAGTGACGGCGCAGAGGGCAGCAACATCGGCGTAGCCTGAGGGAGAGATGGAAAGAGTGGACCCAGGGTTGAAACCATACCATCCGACCCAAAGGATGAACGTTCCGAGCACTTGAAGGGCAACGGAGTGAGGAGGGAAGCTGACAGGCTCGGGAAGTTCATTGCCGTCGGCATCGTAGAAGCGTCCGATACGAGGACCAAGGATCTTGGCAGCAATGAGCGCAGTGACTCCTCCAGTCATGTGCACAACTCCTGATCCAGCGAAATCAATCATACCAGAGCCCAAGAACTTATTATCCGTGAAGGCAGACAGGAAACCGGATGTACTCCATATAGAGTGCACAATAACCGGGTAGACAAATCCCGTGAGCATGAGGGAGTAGGCAATGTAGGCCTCAAACTTGCACCTCTCGGCGACGGTTCCAGCCACAATGGTGGCGGCGGTGGCGGCGAAAGCGAACTGGAAGAACCAGCCGATCAAGGCGGGTCCATCGTGAACGTTTTGAAGGACGAAGTCAGCGTTGCCGATGAAGGTAATCTTGGATGAATCCGCACCTCCGTAGGCAAAGGCGTAACCGATAGTCCAGAATCCAACAGCACCTCCACAAGCATCCAAGATGTTCTTGAGCATGATATTCTTCACGTTCTTAGCACGGATAGATCCAGCACAAAGCATGGCNAGCATCCAAGATGTTCTTGAGCATGATATTCTTCACGTTCTTAGCACGGATAGATCCAGCACAAAGCATGGCAAAGCCTGCTTGCATGAAGAAGACCATTGCTCCGGCAAAGAGGAGGTAGAACACATCAAGACCTTTGTTTGTGGTAGCGATGCTCGCTTCAAGTGATTCGAGGGATAGGGCTTCTTCTGCTGACATTTTGGTTTATATGTGTGATGAAAATATTTTACGAAGATATTTACAGAAGAGATATCTAGATACTAAAAAGTATGATCTCCTAACATGAGATTCAATTGCATTTTGCACATTGTGCCGATCATATCATTGGCACTTTCCCCATCTATGCAATTTCAGAGCAGAAAAGGCCTTTCTAATCCATTGCTTTCCGAGTTTAGCTATATATCCGGTGACGGCACTTCGCTGGATTTGTTGCTTCCATTGTTTTCTGCAGAGCTTTTCTGATGATTTTGATTTTTGATGGGTGATGGGTGGGGGTAAGTATTGGCGGGATTGGTCTGTTGGGATAACCCTAAGTAGAGCTAATAACCCCATTTTGTTGCTTGAGGATAAAGATCCACATCAATCAACTCGGCTTCCTTGATCGCGGCCGTCCCCAGCCGTCCACATACATCTTGTTGTATCCACTATCCACCTGTCAATTGTCAATTCATTATCACTACTATCATGAGAACGAAGTCCCTTGGAATCCTTGTGACTTTGCCGTTTGCACTCGCATTCTCACCTGCAGCTTTTCGTAGACCGTACTCAATAATTCGCCACAACCTCGTGGATGTTCTTCCAATAAGCAGCAATAACCACGGGCGTGCATCTCTAACGATCAGCATGACATCCGCTGATGATGACACTGCCTCATCACAGCCTTCTGCTCCCAGAAAAAAGCGAAAAAGGAAAGACGGACAGCAATTTTCCCAACCTTCTTCATCAGATGTGAGGGGTGAAAGTGAAATTACCTCGTCTGTTCCTAAGGTAGAGGAGAAAGAAGAAGCTGTAGATGAGATTATTGCTGCTGTATCTGAAAAACCAAAGAAGACATCCGTGGTTATGAAAGTTCGTGATATCAGAGACGTAATATCTGGTGCACCCGAACCAGCTGAGCAGGAGGAGGAGGAAGAAGAATACGATGAAGACGATGAAGAAGACGATGAACTAGCAGATGACGAGGAATGGGAATATTACGATGTAGATGAAGACGGCAATGAAATTATCGTGTCAAATGATGTTGAAAAATTGTCAGATAGAAGAACGGCGAATGATGATTCGATGGAGCAACTCCTAGCCGATGCGAAGCGTATGCGTGCATCTTCTACTGATGCTGACGGAAAATCTTCATCGACAGAAAAAGAAACACCGATCAAAGACAAAGTTTTTGATGTCATATCAACAATAGTGACGATTGACTTCTTCGTTGTGATTGGGCTACTCGTTTGGTTCTTGACAGGTATCTTTTGTTCCTCTGTCTTGAAAGACGACACAATACAAATCGCCTTCAATATGAACTTCGAGAAGGTTACTCAACCTGCGTTGGGAATTTTAATGATCGGCTCAATTGCAGGTTCATTGGGAAATAAAGATGAAGAAGAAGAATCTTATCTCTAGAGATTATGTCATCATCCGCAAAGAGTGGGCAGTTTGCTCTGTAACAACTGCAGCTAATATCCGATAGGAAATTTATTTAACCTCTCTACCTTCTGCGTCCTATTCAACGACATTGTACTTAGCAAAGAGGTTTTCCATCTTTGTCATCGCTTTGAATTCTAGGTTATTACCGGAGGGATCTTTAAAGAACATTGTCCATTGTTCACCAGGCGCCCCTTTGAACCTAAGATGGGGCTCAATAATAAATTTGATTCCAGCTTCTCTAACTCTCTTAGCCAACTCATGAAACTGCTCAACAGTGAGTGCAAGGCCGGCATGGGGTACAGGTACTTCATCACCATCAACTGGGTTGTAATAGTCTACGCATCTATAGCTGTCACCTACCCAATGACACACGATCTGATGTCCATTGAGAGAATAATCTTGCCACTTCTCGGATGATCTGCCCTCTTTGCATCCAAGAACGTTGCCGTAGAATTGCTTAGCTTCCTCCAACGAATGTACAGGAAATGCATAGTGGAATGCTATTGTTAAATGCATAGATGGAAGAAAGTTAATTTATTACACAAAGGGGATGTATAAATCTAAGAATCTGTGCACATCGCATCATAGCAAACTTACGCGATCCAGGAGCAGGGCTATCCAACGTGACATATTTTGTTTCTGCTGCAGCAGTGGCCTCGCTGCTCCCTCCACGTAGTTGGAGCAAATGAGACAATTGTGTAGAGAGAGGAGAAGCTGCTGCTGCATACCGCAGATGTGAGGCAGCAAGAAGGTGACCAGTTGTTAACCGTAGTGATGACAAGAACATGCTGGCAGGATAGGATGAGAAGAGGCGTAAGTGAATACGGCCGGAAGAAATCAACGGGAAGCAGTGGCGGATTTTTTCGACGGCGGATACCACTATTGGGAGTATTTGCTTGATGAGACTTCTAGGGGAGAAAGGAGAAGAGGGTAGAAAGATTGCGACAATAAGCATCACGGCATAATATCACCGTGCCTTATTCTGTAGAAGATCAGTGTTCCGTATTACTGGAGACCACTCTAGAGATGTACTTTAAATGTTCTGCTAGTAGCTTTTAAGTATATCTGAAGCGTACCTCAATTCAAGATGGAGATCTGTCGTCTCCCAAAATGAAAATCATTTGCACTGGCTCAGATCTATTCAAAACCAAGAATAGGTGGGTCTCTTCTAATCTTGCTTTTCACTGCACGCAGTTGAGATGTTAGCTTCATCCCAACGTGTCATTATCGTGTCATCATTTGTGGTATGTAGCACAATGATATATCTCGTCAGGCGTATTCTCAGTTTATGGCATCATGGAGTGTAGTCTTCCATAACAATTCACAAAAGTCATTCTACGCCGAGATTGTCCACGGTTGCACTGAGCAAATAAATCACTTTGTATCATTACGAACACAAAGCTAATTCTTCTGTTGAGGTCATCTAGGTGTTGTATACGTAGTTTTTGGTACATTTTTGAGCAAACCATCCAACTCTCCCTTCTTGTCAAGAGAATTTAGCTCATTGAAACCAGCAATGAACGTTCCTCTGATCCAAATACCAATACCGAATTCCTCACGGATTGCTTTAGCATTAGCCTCCTTATCCAGCTCTATAGCTGCATACGAGTATTTGTTTGAATCCAGATAATTGAAAGGGTGAGATTTCTCATGTGTGAAACAGAATCGCACATATTGCAATACGTTCAGCATCCTCAACTCAACCTCCTCTTACCTTTATATTTGACACTCTTTTCATCAAGAAGTCTTTTTTCTTTCGTCATGATAATTGAAGGATGAACATCAGCGAGAGTATGTTGTGGATTGTGAGTATGAATTGCATAGTATGAGGGTGCCATCTATATTTTCTCACCATTAATAAAGTCTTGGGAGGAAGAGGAAACTATCAGTACACTAAACTTCTTTTTCTTCACCATTATATCAAGTTGTTTCTTGACTGATGAGTTTGCATTACCAACAGTGCCGATTGATTTTTCAACTTTACCCTGTTCCTTGGACTTGAAAATATTATCGAATAGACCAGCTGAGAGCGTTGTACCTATCGATCGATCATATTGTACCGACCGCCATGTTGCAAATGCACGGACAGTGGTCAAAATGGCATAGAGAAAGGTTAGTGCTTTTAATACACTCATGATGAAGATGAACTTTTTGAAGGAGAAGTAAATAGGCTCTTCACGCAAGAATTAATACGATATTTTCCGGCAAGGTTTTCGTGGGCATATCGGCGCCACGTTTTGAGTATAGGAGAGAAAAACCTCACCTCGCCGCATTATCAATAACCAACGATGCACAGCTGCCACGGATACACCCTACTGGTACTTTTGTTCTACATTACCACTTCTATACATCGTGCAACCGCGTTTCACACCAGCGAATTATCCATGTCCTCCGCCAAGAAGCAAAAAGTAACCGACGATGATGAGGAAGTCTCACTACATGAAATTCGTGCAGGATTTATTGGATGTGGCACAATTGCATCTGCCATCGCCACCAGTTTGGCTAGACGTGAACATGAAAAGTATTTGGCAGGGGCTGGATTGTCAGTGTCAACCATTAGCGTGACAAAAAGAAGCGCATCTAAATCATCAAAACTGAAGGAAGTTTTTCCCACTATAGTATCTATATACGAATCAGCAGAAGAGGTGGTTCGTAACTCAGACCTCGTGTTTCTTTGCGTCCTACCCCAACACGTGGACGAAATGCTAAGTGAATTGAATGAAAAGGATGCCTGGAATGATAACCATACGCTAGTTTCATTAGTTTCAACAAGCAAAGTGGAAGATTTGATATCAAAGACGAGTCTACCAACAAACCGTGTCTTCAAAATGATTTGCCTCCCTCCTATAGCAAACAGAGAGGGATGTGCACTGCTAACACCACCTGCATCCAATGAAAATGGTCATCCCTATTTGAAGACCATGTTCGAAGCCCTAGGTGGTGTCGTTGAGTGTCCATCAGATGAAATTATGAGTGCTATGATGGTCCCTACCGGAATGATGGGGACAATGTATGGCATAATGAAGAACAATCGAGATTGGTTAATCAAAAAGGGTGTCTCTCCATCCGATGCAAGCTACTTTGTTGCACGTTCCTATCTCAGTATGGTTCAGGATGCGGAACGCAATTGCAAAGATCCAAAGCGATTTGATGACTTGATTGAAGAGCAGACTCCTGGAGGACTCAATGAGCAAGCATTGAAAAACCAGGAAAAGCAAGGACTGTTTGAAGCATACGACAAAAGTATGGATGCTGTTCTCTCCAGGATTCAAGGCAAAACTGATGGCAATCTCCCATAGAATAGACATAATAATGGAGTACTATAGAATTTAGACAACAATTATCCATAAAAATGCCTGGCACCGGAGGACCCGGCTCCACCCGCGTTCGATTCAGATGTCTCTCGTCGTCGTCGTTCCCTCTCATAGTCTTCATCATCTGTAGGGAGTTCTTTTCTACAGTAAGGGCACGTGTTGTGCTTACTCAGCCAAGCAATTGCGCAATATTCATGGAAGACATGCATGCAAGAGGGTAGTTGAATTATTGTTGCACCCGGTTCATAGGAGTCTGTGCAAACTGGGCAAGTATGAGCTTCTTTTGCATCAATTTCGATTTGACACGGCGTGTATTGTTGATCTGATGTAGCAGACTCTGCTGCAAATTTTACCAATTTTATTCCGTCATCTCTTCGAATCATTACTACTGGCACTTTCAACCCAAACTCTTGTGATTCATTTTTATTATCTTGCATTGTATAGGGCCAAATTTCATTCCCACCCGTAGTGGTGTTTCCAACAACGACTCCAATGCAAAGAGACACGTTCGTACACTCTACTTGGCCAGCACGTTGACATGCCAACGCTTTCTGAACGAATGTAATACCATCCCCCCTTTCCACGTATGCCACAAACGGTATACGATGTTGGCGAAGATTTGCTATTTCTGCCAATGTCTCGGAGGATAATCCTCCCTTGGTTGTACGAGGGGAGCAAATGACAAGCGCAGCCGTTTTCGAATGGATTCTCTTCTGTTCATTATTTTTGTACTGCATAGCAAATTCCCCCAGTACTGCGTTGAAGCTGATGCTTTCACCTTCCATGGATGGTGATATGTCAGCGATGCTCCTAGGCCGATATAAACACAAGTGTGCTTCAAATAGCTCTGCGCTTTGCCTTGTAAGCACCGTACGTTTCAATCCTTTGAGAATCTTCTCGGATACAGGCCTATGCCGCGAAGTTCCTGATTGCGGATTGAGAGCTTCAGGCGGCAAAAGATCTTGAATATCAGAAATGTCGCCATTGTCTTGACCTGTGCCCCTGTTAATCTGTGTCATGAAAGGAAGCAGCGCATTTACATTGGCTTCAGTTGGGGTTGTGTTTGCTAATAGTTGTGCAAAACCTCTCGTCGAAAAAGTCACACCTGTAGCTGCTGCTTCATTCGAACGTTGTTGTGCTCCACCACTGCTGCTATTGTTTGAAGCCGACGGCGGTGCAGCCACTAAATCATCGCCGCAAGTCAGACATATTGTCGAGGACGACGTTGCCTCACACTCTTCATCGCATGAAGGACAATACGAATACATAGCTGTTTTTAATGAGTGAGAAAATACATGAAATGAAAATGAAAACAATAAGTGCGATAATAATAATATATATGGCGCTGCGTAAAATAGTTCCCGCCATATCATTAAGCATCTTTGACGTAAAATGTACCATGATAGTATTTAAATACACCGTGGCAGCCCCGAGGGGCATTGGCTCCTCCAGGGGATCGCC
>JALLBJ010000030.1:0-85026 GCA_036940105.1 Skeletonema potamos
GCAAAATTCCAGCGCGGTCCCTCATCACTCATCACCATTAACTCAAAGAACACTAAAGCTCAAACTTCTCCGAAGCTTGGATAGATAGATAGATTGATGGTATGGTACTATGATGTGCGTCTCTGTAAAAACTCTGTATCTCTATCTACAATACATAAGAAAGATGTTATTTTTTTAGATGTTGTTTTTCTCCACCTCTTCCATAAAGTATCTCAAGTTTGTGCTTGCCTCCCCGCGCTACTTATCCATATCCTCATTGATTGGTACAATACCATAAATTATTTTTGTGTAGATCGTCGCTCGTAACGGACTACATGAGGTTTGGTTCATTTTACTAGACAGTTTCTTCTCAGCAAACAATGGTGCAAGGGGTGTTGATAGAGAACGGAGTCATCCAAAATATTAATCCTGCCACAGGCGAGTTGATTGAGCCTACTGTTTCAGTCACTTCTCCCGAGCAACTCGATGTCATCATCAAAGCCGCAAATGCATCACAGCCAAGCTGGAGCGCCAGGACTTTATCTGAGAGGATCGCAGCAATCCGCCAAGGTTTAGCTTCAGTTGAGCCGATTGCCGATGAGTTGGCGTCTGTTATAACACAAGAGATGGGAAAAATTTCTGCCGAAGCGAAATTGGAGGTTTCTAACGCGATAGCGCTTAAAGATAGCTGGTTGGATATGGTGAAGGAAGCAAACAAAGATGTTCACCTAGGCGGTGGTGAGGAGGGTAAGGCAGAAAGTGTGATTGTGAGAGACCCACTAGGAGTTGTAGCAGTTATTTCGCCCTGGAACGTAAGTGAGTTTGCATGTTTCGTGAACAACACGTCACATTCGTTGTTTTGACGAATCTTAACCATGTATTAATTCTTCACCGAATGCGCAGTTCCCTGCTGGAGAAATTCCTTTTCTTGCCATCCCAGCTTTAGCGGCTGGGAATACTGTCATCGTCAAACCTTCAGAAGTCACTCCACTGTCTGGAGAACTGTTCTGCCGTGCATTAGCGTCAACCCTACCAGAGGGAGTGCTTCAGGTCGTTCAAGGAGATGGAAAGATTGGAGAACAATTGGTATCAAGTGATGATATCCACATGGTGGCTATGACTGGTAGCACCGCAACCGGTAAAAAAATCATGAGCGTCTGTTCCAGCAAGTTGAAACGTCTTGTACTTGAGCTTGGGTAAGAAGTGGCGTTATTGCACACCTGTCTCAGTCCATACCCGTGGAGATGTCACTAATGAGTATTCTCTATTGTCTGTCCCATTCACAGAGGAAAAGATCCCATGATCGTCTTTAAAGATGCTAACCTTGACAAAGCTGCCAATGATGCTGTTGCAAACAGCCTCTTCAATTGTGGCCAGGTATGCTGTGCGGTAGAGCGTGTGTTTGTCGATGAGTCGATCCAAAATGAGTTTGAGCAAAAAGTTCTCGACATTGCTAAGAAGTGGAAAGTAGGGAACCCATCAGATGCGGGTACAACAATGGGTCCACTCGCGAGCCAGGTCCAACGAGATAATGTCAGCAAGCAGGTTGATGCAGCTGTAAAAGAAGGTGCTAAAGTGTTATATCAGAGTGAATGCCCAGATGATGGACATGGATACTTTTATCCTGTCACAGTGCTCTCTAATCTTAATCAGGACATGCAAATCCAAAATCTCGAGACATTTGGACCCGTCGTGGCGATGTCCACTTTCGATGGAACGGAAGAAACAGCCATTGCTATGGCCAATCATTCAGATTTCGGCCTCGCGTCATATGTCTACACAACCGATTTGACCAAAGGTAGCCGCGTGGCCCGCAAGATTCGATCCGGACAAGTGGGCATTAATTGCTACTCAATCTTAGCGGCACAACCTGCGTGCCCATGGATTGGACATAAACAATCTGGATTTGGTTCTCACAGCGGAATGGATGGATTTCAAAGTTTCAGCGTCCCCAAATCAATCGTGTTCACAACGAACGCACCCAAGTAGCGTAACCAGCTTTGAGTATGTTCTTCGTTACTTTGAATTTGTATTCTTCGATGCACGTGAACATGAAGTAGAGGATTGTTGCTGTGACGTGGAGTGAAGTTATTGCAATGACTAAGCATGTGTGACTGCCCACTGACTTCAAAGGGAAATTAGTGGTATTACAAACAAACAATAAACTTTAACTGAAATTTTATTGCCACAGGCCTAAGATTTACTGTACGACCGTGTTTTAGGTAACAGATCAATAATCATGATTGTCATGTTATCCCCCCCAATGCCCTGCGACGCCCGCGGATCGGCGCTCACGATTTCATCCAACATCTCTATGCCAATTTCATGAGGGTACTTGGAATCGATACGATCATATACATACTTGGCACATTCTTCGTTTGTTAGGCAGTCCCAGATGCCATCACATCCCACAACAATGAATTCATCTCCTTCCCCAATAGTAGTGCTAAAATTGGAAAACGGCATGCGTGTAAGTAAACATTTACGTGCGATAATGGTACGATTAGGGCTGGTTCAGGTCGTCACAAATATGTCTCACCTTAAAATATCAGGCTCAGCGGTAATCATTTGCTCCGCTGGTGGAATGCCTGGTACTTGTTTGTATTTCAAATCACCAATGGACCGTGATAAATTGAGATTACCATTTACTCGCCCGAATTGGTTCACAAAACCACCTGCGTTAGTGATTCGGTTCATTTCACGTTTCTAGTATTGGGAAAAGGATGCACAAAATCGTTAGACATTGCCAATCATCCTGTTCACACCAACACAAAGTAAACTTACCTGCATCGGTTTATGATCGAAACTGAGTGGCTCAGCAAGCCCGCCTTTCCTACAGATAACCCCACGCGAATCTCCAGCGTTGGCGACTACAAGAGTTCGCCCCACTATAACAGCGACAATGGATGTGCATCCTGCGTGTACAGGATGGTCAGGAAGGTTACAGACCTTAAAATTGTACGACAATGTCGAAGAAAGAAAAATGTTAGAAAAAAATCTAGGTGGATTCCATGTTGGCGGGGCAAAGTAACTAAACACAACCGTACCTTTCTCCCATTCTGAATTTTCGTCGGCACAGATGCAGATGGTGCAACAATTCCAGTAGGGGGATTCAACAGTTGCTCCTTCGTTGGGAATTCCACTTCTGAGCCCGGCTCCCCATCGCCCGGTGTTGAATATCCATTTAATTTCGCACTGTCACTATCTCCTTCTTCATCATCCTCATCACTATCATCGTCATCCGTTACATTCAAATGAAGCAATTTCTGGAAAAGAGTCACCGCGTCTGAAGTTGACAAGGTGACCGTTCCCTTCTCTTTTTTACCATCATCATCTGCAATTTCGCCATCATCATTTTCATTGGTGTTGTTTACTTCCACCTTTTCATCATCGTCGCTGTCGTCATGTATAACGCCATCTGCCTCCTCATTTTCGAGATTGTCGCTATCAGTATCAGAAGGGTCATTATTTGATGCCTCCACACCCCCATCTGTATCATCATCGGTGAGGACTTGTTGTAAGTTAGCTACCGAACCGGCAATCTCATTTGGGTCCATGACAGTATGACGCCGTTGTTGTACATTCTCCTCATCAGTAACAGGCTGCAATTTATCGTCCCCATTCTCTTTCGTCGATTGTGATTGTTCCTCCTCTTGTTCCCCAGAAACGTACGGAGGAGGTCGCTCCGTTCTCCACCTATCGATGTCCTCTCGAGAGTTGGGGTCATCGATCAGCCTATCCAAAGCATGAAATGCATCTATGAGAGCTTGTCCGACAGCCTTTGCCTCGACTTCTTGCATGGCTGCCTCATCGCTGTCTGCTGCAGTGCCGGCAGAAGGCTTCTTATCGGCAGCAATGCACATATTTTTCCAGGCATCCTGTGAAGTTAAGACTGGCACGAGGTTCATTTGACAGAATCGTGCAACCTCAGCTCCACCGTGCCCATCAAAAACGGCAAATACTTTTGCTTTGTTTATGTTTACTGCCGCACCACCCCCACCCCCACCGTCATTCCCAGCGCCACTACTACAGCAGGAGGAGGGAAGGGGTACATCAGTCCTTGCCACGTGGGCATCCTCCATGCTCTTTCTCCAGCCCTGCATATCTACCACTGCCCATCGGCAGGGCGTAGACGAGTCAAGGTCAGCGCCCTTTTCTGTGTGCTTGTCTAGCACTGGTGTTGAGAGATAGGTGCCCATTTTTATCGTTTATTTGCATTGTTGCTGCTTCATATGACGTTCCGTCGTCCGTCGTCCGGAACGGAGTTAACTAAAGACTAAAGTAGTAGAGGAGGACTTTCACTTCGCCGGGCCCGCCCCGCCCCGACCCCAATCAATTTGTATGCCGCAACTTACCTAGAGATTACCCCCAAAACTGGAATTGTTGCAGCGAACAGCCCTGTTTACGGAACAACTTGGTGAGCAGAGCGGACGTTACGTGGTGGATGGCATCTCCTTTGTCTGACCACCGGGGAGCGAATAGGTACTACTACACCATAAACTAGGTACGTTTATCTATCTAGATAAAAGTAAGCACACATATCAGTATGGTAGATAGATTTTCACGTTGACTTGCCTATTATTTTATTACATATTCGGCCTTCGCCCTCCTTCATGGAGCTTAAGGCTGTATATTATGTTCTTAATGAAGCACCGGTCTGACGATGGGGGAAGAAACAACAAAAGGAAATCACGCGGTCTCTTCTCTACACGACCTGGAAATGGAGGACATTGATGATGTGTGGAATACATTTCGATTACCTATTCCAATTCGAGACAAACTACGCCGACAAAATAATAGTCAGAACGAGTGGCTGCTTCTAGTAGTAGATCAACTTCGTTTGCTGCAAACCATGAAAGAAGTCTATGAAAATCCAAACAATGGAAACAATGGATCACTATGTCGACCATCCAAGCATCAAAGAATGAAGAGTCAGATAAATCTTGCTCTCTCTGGACAGGCACGGATAGAACAAACGCCCCCCTTTTCGCATCAAATGACTAATAATGATGATACAACAAGAGCCGACGACAGAGATAAACACCAACCAATCCTTTACGAAAATGCTCATCGTCTCGTACAGACTATGCGAGAGGAAACAGAAGATATGTGCAATAAGTTCCATGAATGGCTAAATCGACACCCAGAGCAACAGCACGTGAAAGAGAATTTAATTGCAAATATATTTTTCGCACCACTTGAGCAAGTAATAATTCAGGACGAACCGCTGGATGATTTCGGTGAGGGGGATGGAAATGAAGATGATAGAATTGATGATATTGCAGATCTCAAACACATGGGTAATGGTTCACCCGTGCCCACTCAAAAAAGGGCACAATCAACAACACGAAAAGTAATCCCTACCAGTCAACAACTGCGAAATCAACGAAGCGAAGACATTGATCCTATAGAATTCCAAAAACAGCAGCAGGAATTACTCGAAGAAGAGCTATCGTCTATGGCTGCACGGCTCAAATCCTCTACTTTAGCAATGAACGCCACTCTCCAAACCCAAACAAAAGATTTGGAGAGCATGGAAGACATTGCACAAGCGAATCTTGACAATGTGTCATCCACTACAAAGAAAGTCGAGCAGCGACTGGCAATGAAAAAGGGATGGAAGAAGAAAATTGCCACTTGGACTATGATTTTTACCGTGATAGGAATGTGGGTGTTGTGTTTTATGATTATGAGGACAGTCCCCAAGCGAAAGGTGGGCAAGCTGCGTGTTGTTGGATTGAAGAGTTGGACGAAATTCATTACTGAGAAGACAGGACAGATGAAGGGTAGATTTGATAAGTTGATGAATGGCAAATCGGTTGATTCAAATTGGGAACAATCTAAGGCTACAAATGAAAAGGAACGACAACGACAAAAGCAACAACAACAACGTCAACAATACAAACAACGCCAAGAGTGTGAAATACGTCCCGACGGATCACAAGTATGCCGTGATAGAGAAATGCACGACAACCCAGATGCTAAAGCGCAACAACTCCTAGCTGAACGTAAGCAACGTCGTATCGAAGAGAATATGGCTAATCCACGAACGGTGGATGCAATTGATCCTGCTGATATTACAGACGAAGCCAAAGTTACAGAGGGTGAAAATGATGAGTGCATACCACCTACACTCGCAATGAAGGAGCTCCAAAATTCACTGAAGGGAATGGAGAACGCCAGGAACAACTTGACAAAGTCCTTCGAAAGTTCGCCCGATGGATCAGAAAAACGTCAGTCACTTCTAAAAAGCTTGGGATTTCTTTATTTGGAGTTCCAGAGATATATGGATATCCTTGAAAGGACGCAGCATACAGCTAGGACCGCATATTGGGATGAGAAAGAGCAGGGGGCTGTGCAAGGCGTGCCTTTCTGTACATCAGATACGGACAACGCTGAATTGGAGCAAAACCAATTCGCGTGGGCTGCACTCTCGGAATTAATCAAGACCGAGGAAGTTCGATTGCAAAAAATCCAAGAAAAAGAAGCCGAGCTGCGGAGAGAGGCAGAAGACGCCAGATTTCGGAAGGAGGCCGCTGCAGAGGCAAGAAAGAAAGATGAAGAGAAAGCCCTTGAAGCTAGAAAGCAAGCTGAAGAGGAAGCTGCCGCTGCAGATGCAAGAACGAAAGCTGAAGAGGAAGCTGCCGCTGCAGATGCAAGAAAGAAAGCTGAAGAGGAGGCCCTCGAAGCAAGAAAGAAAGCTGAAGAGGAAGCTGCCGCTGCAAAGGCAAGAAAGAAAGCTGAAGAGGAAGCTGCAGCTGCCGCAATTGCCGCTCACGAAGATGCAAAGAAAGCTGAGAAGGAAGCTACCGACGAGGCCAAGTTGGCCGACGATGCTGAAGGAATCGAGAAGGCGAAGGAAATTCGAGAAAGAAATAGACTTGAAGCACTTCGCACAACGATACAAATTGAAGCAAGAGAAGCGCGAGAGGTGGCAAAAGAACTCGAAGTCGAAGGGTTCAGGGCTACTGACTTACGATTTGCAGCGAGCAGAGGGCAGAATGATTTGCTTGCGTATTACATTTCCGAAATGCCTATTTGGATTGATGCCTCGGACGCAGGCGGTTGGCGTCCTCTCCACGAAGCTGCAAGAGCCGGAAACCTTGTCGGTATCGAGTTACTTATTTCAGCAGGATGTGATATTTCTTCGAGAACTGGCCGGAGTGGGAATGGCGGTACAGCCTTATGGTGGGCAATACAACGATATGGAGAAAGCCATGACGTAGTTGCATTGCTTCGTTCCCACAATGCTTTAGAAGTTGGCCCAGATAAGAGATAACGAAGATAATGATAGCATCAAATTTTCATATAGGATATCATGACTTCATTACCCTCGAGGCGTTGCAGTCATCCTAATAAGGCCCGTTCCGAGGTTTAAATACCGGAATATGGCAGAGTACGATATTCAGCAACGATCTCGCGCCAAAAGTTACCATAGGTACTCCTACTACATAAAAAAAGAAAACGGAAAACGGCCTCTCTGGCGGCTACTTATGGCTGATCTTTGTTGCGGAATCATCACCCCCACAAGTGTTAGTAGTGTCACCTTCATGATTTGATACTTATTATACGGAGGTGTTAGTGCTGAGGCGTCCGCATCCACGGAAAATGGTGGAAACGTCGTCTCTCAATGATGCTGTTGCTGATGATTGTATCAACAAACGGGCTCGTGGCACTGGCAAATTGTCATCTAGAAATACTCGCCGCAAACGTCGTGAACAAAATAAGCTCTCCGCCAAAAAGTTAAAGCCTCCGATCCCATCGTTCTCATGTTCTCCCATAATTGAAGAAGAAGACGACGACGAAGTTGTTGAAAACGAGCCGTCGGCGTCGTTGGATTCTCTGCAACGAGATGCAAACGAGGCAAAGCATTCGAAGAAAGCAGCAACTTCGCAAACTGGCGTAAAAATAACTAAGCAACCAGAGATAAACAACAGAGTGTCGCATGAATCTGAATCTATCATTGTTGACACAGCAGATGGTTCAAAACTCCTTCGGCCACTTGCGGCCAACGGCTACCTCCTGCAACAGGATAATGTCAGATCAGTCTCAACAAGTTCCGCCGACGGCTTAAATGATAGTATTGGTGACAAAATCGATGACTGCGGCAAATCTACCAATACTGCTCAGGAAGCAGTGAATGATGCACCGCCACCACCAACTAGTGCTGCTGAGATGATATCGCAAAAAGCAAGCAAACATACAAACAAATTATCCCCTTCTGCCCCTGCTCTTACCTCAACTCAAAAAACAGAAGAGCAGCCTAGAAAGAATAATGTCTGCAACAATACCAAATCCTCACAGAGGGTGTATGATATGGTCGAAGTTGCAAAACCTGAATTGCAATCCACGAAATTCAACACAACAAAAACAATTGAAATCTTCGATGATGACTATGAACAAGCAGGGAATAAAGATCTTCCGCTGGTGACTAGAACCAATTCAGTTAACGTTGGCATAGAAGAAACGGTGCCCGACAAGCCGAATATACAATCGAGAAAACGTAAACGATCAGAAAAAATGGACCCAATATCCGTGGACTCATCATCTGACGAGGAGAGCATGATTGAACCGAAAAGAACAAAAAGCATTGCCCAGAAGAAGAAGAAACCAGCACGACGAAAACCAGCGGCAACAAAGAGCAAACTTGAATCCAATGACACTGCAGATGAATCAGCTAGTGGCACGCAGAAGAGCACAAGGAAAAAGCTTTGTACTGCATGTGCTAGTTGTAAATGTCAATCAAGAGATGGGTCGGCTACTAGTCCACAAAAACTATCCTCTCTTTCATTACATGGGTCTGATGCTCGTGTGGAGCAGACGTTGAAAAATAGAATGCTCAAAATCGAAAGGAACATCGCCTGGTCAACGAGCCAACGAAACCAATGTGCTCGTGAACTAAAGAGACATCGTAGCACATTACAGAAGAAATTCTCGAAAACCGAGGCAAATACAGATAAACGCCAGCACTTCCTTGCCGACGCCCAAGTTACTGAGGAAATGGCACAGGCTTTTGCGACAGCAAGAGTTGATCGTAAAGAAGTGAAGCAAATTCAGACTCGTGTGTTCGGGAAACGAGCGTCGCTATCGAAGAATGAGCCCCAGCCAACATTGACACAAATGTTTGGTGGCGGTGGCACTGAAAGGAATGAGGACAGATCAGATGATGATTTATCAGCTAACGAGGATGATCAATCAGGTGACATATCATCTGCAGAGGAGAGCTGCCGTGCTGATCATCACGATTCATTGTCATTTTGGAATAGCGAGTCTATTCATGCTACTGATCAATTCTTTGGTTCCATGACACAATTCGACGAAGCCGCTACACGCTTCAAAGACAAACAAGCACATAGCATCGCTGCTTGGGCAAAGGCAACTGCAAAGAGGATCAGAAACGAAGCGGTATCTCAGTCATGCGAAGAAGAGGAGGGAATAGATGCCCTCGTTGATCTATTTGACCTATCTCCGACGAAGAAATTGGAGTCAATGAGCTCGCATGTTGAAGAATGCGATGTCAGTTTCTTAAAAAGTCAATTGAGTCAATCCGGAGAAAGAGCTGCACAGAGTATTACAGAAGAAATTGCAAAAGATGAGTGTAAAAGGGTTGCAATAGAAAGAGCATGTCCACATTGGAAAGAGAACGTTGAATATTCCTTCAGGCGCAAGGACTCAGATGGTTTGGAGGATGCGCTATATCAAGTGAAGAAGGAGAAACAGAGACTTGAGGAAGCGAGGGATAGGATCCTTCAAGCGTTCCTTGAGAGATCATCTACCCTCGAAGTTTACGAAAAGGCCATAGAAGGATCACTCAGACGTTTAGCCGAAAAAGAAAATGACAATGCTTAGGTCAGCAGCTTTTATTTATCAACGGTTTCTATGTTGCTGGGAGCAAAAAACGA
Organism: Skeletonema potamos; assembly: GCA_036940105.1. Classification (NCBI taxonomy): domain Eukaryota; phylum Bacillariophyta; class Thalassiosirophyceae; order Thalassiosirales; family Thalassiosiraceae; genus Skeletonema; species Skeletonema potamos. The sequence goes on from JALLBJ010000030.1 coordinate 9,882, forward strand.
CTTCCGCCTTTCCTCAAGAACAAGGTAATCTTTCTTCGTAATGAACTTTTCAAGCTCTTCATTCATGTCATCATTATTTGAAGCTCCATCCAATCCGACCACGACAACTTTGCTTGCAGTGTCAGCATCCAGAAACTTTTGTGCCGCCGCCCAGACCCAAACAGCTGAAGATGGCATTGGGTATAGGACCATGCGTTTCAGCCGTTCTGGAAAATGACGCCCAAGCAACGATGACGTTGCTTGCACGAATGGAAGTAAGGACCAAGGGGTCGGATTAGCCCAACCACGGCCACCACGAACGTCACATATCAGTGATACTTTTTCAGTTGTACATCTTGAAAGAAGGCGGTCTAGATAAAGCGCAGCAGCGAGGGCGTAGACTTGCGCAGAAGCGATAGAGAGATCAAGGCGAGCAGGTACCAAATGAAAGATGCGTGATCCATCTTTGCAGCGAGGAGGCTTCGTTGTTGATGATACTTCTTCATCGACTTTTTTATTCTTGTCATTGAGAGCATCTGAGGTTTGTCGCATTTCATATGAACAGATGATTTGGGGCAGTTGTACATTACTTTCCGTACCAATGTTACTGCTGCCCGAGGATTTTGAAACGATATCAATTGCCATTCTTGCCGTTTCGTTCCACAGCATTTCGTCGTTTTTCATGTAATCATGAATATAAGGTCCTGTTTCCTCTCCTGCATCTTCATCACAAGTTTCATCAATTGATATCTTCAGTCCATTTTCAAGCCTCCAGGCAAACCATTCCTCTATTCTTGCAGAGGCAGCTTTTTCATTTTGCTTCGTACATCTAAAAAATCGAATGCATTCTGCTTTTGATGCATTGGGGTGACGTTTTTGCAGTCGTTCTATTGATTTTGAGCTTCCCTCTTTTTGATCGCTAGTGGTAGATTGTTTAGGTGTAAGCGCTGGAGGAATGCTGCGGGTTCGTGTGCTGGCGCTGCTTGTAGAATTACGAGAATGTGATTGCTTCTGAAACTGCTGTGCTGCTGGTCCGATTCTTGCCACAACTCTTGTCCCGACCGTAACCATGACTATACAGGACATTGTTATTGCCACGGATAACAAATGAGATGTTCTTGAACTAATCCACAAAGACAACCAAAGAACGACAATGAAACAAATAACATCATCCGCTTGTAATTGCAGCGAATATGTTGGAGTTGTTGCGTACATTGAGTGAGATCGCGGCAGAGATTCTAACCGAGACAGACGTGTTATGCAACTATCAATGACCCACCTTAGTATGAGATGTAAACGGCGGTAGAATATGAACGCTAAATGAACAAAGTAGGGGCGATCAGCAAGTTGTTCTTCAGCCAACGCATTTTCGCACAGTGGGTCTTCATCTTCAACGGGTTGCAGCGTATATGTTGATTTTAGCTCATCCGTCGTCTTATCCGGTTGTAAATTGTTTTCTGATTCACCATCATGTTGTGTGTCATTGAATTGACGAAGCTGTGTGCTTGAGGGATGTTCATCGGCAAAGCCGCTGTAATATAACACGCTCCCCCACATATATTGAAATGTATATCTCTCATTGTACTGCTGCACCTGCCGCCGACGGATCACTTCCACAATACGTGCTTGCTCTCCATCTCGATGAAGGCCGGCCAACAGCTGCTGTTGTTGTCGATTGTGGGGACTTTCTTGAGTTGCTTCCTTCCCTTTCGGTGCAGCACATTGACTTTTGTCCGCGTCTCGCGGCTCCTTAGCTGGTGATGACGAGGAGCCATCGCCACCACTACTATTCGGCGGATCCATGTTATCTTGCTTCTTTCTTCAGCGCTGTACTTATGGTGACTGTTCCATTGTTCCCCCTCAGGCCTCCCTCAAAAATATAATAAACGAAGCGTTGATGAGTAATTTTCTAAAAAAGCTTTAAGCTTACATCATGATTAAATAGATTTATGTGAATGGTGAAAGGAACACTGCATTCGTTTCCTCTCCTCTTTCCCACTCTCCATCTCCAACCTGATGGTGGATGGACGAGACTTTCTCCCGTCACCGATCGACGCAATCAAAACAAACAATGTATCATCTTTCAAAATATATGGTAGATGCGGGACATGAACACCTTGGTGCTATTCGCTGATTATTGAAAGTGGTAGTAGCGTCTTGGTCTGTGCTAGCATTGATAGCCGCCCTTTAGTGACCTGGGACTGCCCTTTAGCGCGTGATAATAAACATACTCTTGCGCAATGTCATCGCCTTCACAATTCCAAACGTCTTCGTCGGAGACTACCTCCCTCCTCGGTAAGAACCACTCTGGAGATCCAGAATGGGTTCAGAATTGGGTGAGAAATGACAGTCACCAAACCGCCAATAGGCCACGTCAATCTCCAAGAAATGAAAACAGTGCTCTGCTTCCGCCAATGCCTCAGTCGATGCCGCCGGCTTCACCTTCCAACGCTCACCATAGATCTAGATCCGAATTTGCTTTCCCCATGGAATCCGATCCGACTCACCCATTTAACAGAGGGGGACAACGACTTCCACCAGCTGGCAATCGGAATCGTTCGAGACCGTCATCTCGCAACGCTGCCGCACCACTTCCTGTGCCTCCCATTCCTGGTGCTGCTCCCGTGCCACGAAAGCCATCTGCTCACCGTCGAGCCAAGTCGGACGTTCCTCTGCTTGCAGTTGGAGGCGGATCTGTTACCAAAGCTGATCTTTTGAAAAACTTTCCAAATCCACGATGGGGAGGGCCAGCAGCATTGAACACATCTCAGCATTCACATAGGAAAAGGACAAGTAGTGATGGAGGGGTTTTACTTGCGGCTGGTGCGGCTGATGGTGCAAGCATTATTTCGTCGGGATATGGATCTACTGCTGGTGGACAGGCGCATCCATTGTTGAGTCCAAGTACGATTGGAAGCGTTACACTTAATGAAGGAGCGAAAAGGTCAACTAGACACGCGCGTACCATGTCTGATGCTTCAGTTCTTAGTGTGACTACCAACATGGCGAAATCGGTATTGTTCCGAGCAGTAACTGCGAAAGGAACGTTGCAATTACAGCTGCCCAAGGACTCCTTCCGAGTCTTAATGGATAGTCAACTTGAGGCAGGATGCGTGTACAAAAGGAATCTGATCGATAACGAAGACGAGGTATTTGTAGATTATCATACCGTGGAGGAGGGTAATCCATTGGAACATTCTGCTTGCGTTTGCACTTGCGCGAATTGTCAGCGCTGCCATGAGAAAGTGAAGCGTTTACCTCCAGGTCTTTATGTAATGGCAGTTGATAACACGTTGTACAGAAGAATTTTAGATGAGATCATTGATAGCAAGACTATGCCGTGCGGGACCTACTTTTGCGGCCATCATGAAGATGTGAGGCACCCAGATGTGAAGATTGCGGGGACAATTGTGTTCGTTGTGTTCCTTCTTTTTCTCGCTGGAGCAGTCATTATTAGGGATTGATGATTTAGGTGAGAGATTAGAGAGAGATGATTATGAAAAGGGTACCGGAACGTTAAGGAGAGTTAAGTAAAGAAATTTACTTTTCAAGCGTTTATTTATGAAGGTTATTGCCTATTATTGCTGCACAAAACTCAAGTCCAAGTTCGCAGAAGCACTTAGTTTGAACCCATTCAAACCTTTCAGGGCAGCAGTTGCTTGACTATCTGTATCAAATTCAATCGTTGCCGTATTTCCGGCAGCCATACTTACCTTCTTATACCCTGCATACTGACGAAACAACATTGCAAGCATCATGTCATTGCATTCACTAGGGAGATTCTTTGCAAGCAAGAGAGTTGAAGGTTCATTCGAAACTTGCGTGCGACCGGTTTCTTTTGTCGCCGGAGCTGGAGCAACCGACCCCCCCTCCAATTTAGCAGACTTGGCAACCCCGCCCTCACCTGCTTCATCCAACTTCCGCTTCGCCCTTCTTTCCTTTGCCTTGGCATTATACGTCCCATCTCGTTTTGCAACACGATCACTAACTTCCTTCGCATAATTCACCATCAGCGGCCTACCAAAGAAGACAAATCCCCGTTCAGCTTCCAAGGCGGCAGTTGCAGCCGCGAGAGACTCAAAAATTACCCACGCCTGTCCCCGTAGGCACTTCGGTTTCTGGCCTTTCCCAACCGAATCACCGCGAAGGCAAATAACTTCCAGCACTTTTCCATGTCGGCTGAAAAGAGCAACGAGGCTTCGTTTTAACTGAGGCTTTTTGATCGACCAATCAATATTGCTGAGATAAAGAGTTGCGTTTGGTGGATAGGAGGGTTGTGGCTTAATTTTCGCCGCATCATTGGTTGACTGACCTTCTGAGCCCATGGTTATTATAGTTGCCTTCTCTGATGCTGTCTGCCCAACTAAATAATATCTCGAGTGATGTCGTCGTCCACTTTACTTGTTTTTTCATTTTTTGTCATCTCCTGTGATTTCGCCTTCTCTCTTCTCTGGGAAGGTTTCCCAGCGACCATAATATGTTGTATTCGAGGGAGGCAACATCAGTATGAAAAAAAAATTAGCAGTAGTAAGTTTAGCTCTATTATAGTTTGGGTCCATGATTTCTATAGTTGGACTTCGTCTGTTATCAGTATCGGTTTCTCAGCAACACTCTTCTGAAGCATATTTTGGAAGACAAGTTTCTCCGTTCGACAGACGCCAAAGGCATCTCCAACTCTATCCCAGTCACTCTCGTTCTCAAAATCTTTGCGGAAAGCGCTTTGTCTCCTCATTCCAGCTTCATTTCTGTCACCAAACATGACATCACGGTAGATGGCATTGCACAAGTCAGTCAGACGGAGTGATCCTTGGAACGGATCTTCAATACGATGGCCAATTTCGTAGACTCCATACATCAACCAAGCAACTATGCCAACAACAGGTCCAGTCAACAAACCCAGCTTGTCAACAACACCGAACGGAAGGGTGAAAGACCACAGCGTCAGACTTCTCAAGGCATGTCGTGCATAATTTAATGGGACAGCAGTTTGATGTATTCTTTCACAATGCCCGATGCACTTGCTCAGCACGTTGCAATGTTTCAGGAGCTCCAACCGTTCCCTAGATGTGAAGTTTTCATCATATTTGATTTCTGTAAACTCTAAACTAAGCCTATCAGTTACCCATAGCGGGCGGTTGTGCGAGTTGCCTAGCTTGCTCAGCACAGGATCAGGCAACAGACACCAAGGCAAAGCTCTTTTGTCGACCCAGCACTCTCTTGCACCGCCTCTCTGTTTCGCGTGGTTGATGCTGATGGAACGAGGCTCATTCAAAACAAGAGCATGTGGAGAACCAGCCAGCTCCCCACATTTAGAATGGTCAAGACATCGAGGTTGGATGTGATGATGAAGCACATACGGAAAGGCTGCCAGTAGCCTTTGTATTCTTTGCTTCCTCTTGACGCCGACGTTACGCTCATACACAGAAGTCATTCGTGTGATATCGCGACATGTATTCAGTATTTGCTCCCATGTTTTGCGTCCTTCTGTAAACCTCTGGTAGGCAGAGTTGGTCCGGAACACGAGCAACAAGCCGATAGAACTTGCGATTAGAGAATGGGGAGTAGGACCAAGACACATCTTGTTTGCTACACTCTGCATTCCAGTCCAATTGCAAATCTTGTATGCCAGTGATACAAACGTGGACCAAGCAGTAATCCAGCCAACAGGACCCCGAATGGCACGTAGAATCGTAGAGTTGGGAAGGGAGTGCATGTTGTGAGCCCAATCGGATGCTGCGTATCGTTTATCATTTGGATCGGCGTATGTATCGATCTGATTGTCGAGATCCTCGGTGCTGCATGATGAGGCAACTGTCTCCAAAGGAGGGCTCGTGGATACAGCTATGGGCTGGTGAGATGCTATTGGGTCACTGCCGGTGGAGTACTTGAGTGTGACTTCACGACGAGACGGTGATGGCCGTATTTTCACAGCTTGAAAAGGCTGCACTACCGACACTGCAATCATCAGCATCAGGCAACATAGTTGAATTGATAGGATCTTAGCAATAGGCGTCATGGTGCTGCTTTTGTTAATGTTATTTTGATCTAATAATTTGTTTTCGATTGAGGGAATTAATGAGAAGATTAGATGGATTCTTCAGTACGACATACCTAAGACCAGGATTCAGGATTCCCTCTCCGAGAGGGGGGGAAGACTCGGAGTTGAGCGCCAACGGAACAACAAATCACGGAGAGGGCCGAGTCGCTCAAAATTTTTGAAGATTCATAAACGTGTAGGAATTAAAAGTGAATCTCCGAGAAGATGCTCTCGAATCATGGGAGTCCTTGTTGACGTCACACTTGGTTCTACTTCTAACGGTTTTAGGTATTTCCTTTTAGCGTCCCTAGAGATTTGGACATACATCTCTGAATCGGAATCCGAGGAATAAGGAATATCGTACATAGTCGGGGAGACTACGGATTTTCATTTGGCTACAGAATCGAAACGAAACGAAGCACGATGATCTCATTTTTTGTTAAACATACCAGCGCGGATCCAAGCAAAGACACACCATAGAGAAGACCACTACTTTTACATACCAACAATAAATTCCTAATAATAATAATAGTGCAAAATGAGTGCCGCCAACGCTGCTAACGCTGCAATAGATCATCTTGAGTCCATGTCCACGCTACAACCGGACCTCTCCGAGCAATACCAAAACCTCGTGAATTTGTACCAAAAAAAGCTTTGGCATCAGCTCACAATTAGCACACTTGAATTTGTCTCCATCCCATCCGCCACACTCCGCACTACTGCTGAGGGCATTAATTCCTACCATGCTCTCTTTGAGAAGGTAATTCTCCCAATTGATAAGAAAATAAATCAACTCACCCTTGCAAGAATTGCTGGCTTTGTGGCTTTCTCTTTGTTGGACGATCCCCCGTACAAAGATGGCGTGGCTGCTCGTGCCATTCTTGAAAATTTATTGGAGAAGCGTGACCAACTAGGACCTGCCGCGACGTTGTATGCAGAGGCTCGCTTGGGGCTTTTGGGATTGACCGTCCTTGCGAGGAGTGGCGAGGCTTTGACAACGGAGTCATCCGTTAAGGCGTTAGAGTCGACGAAGGAAGCAATCACTAAAGGCCGATCGGTACTAGCCGAGTTGGCTGATACCGAAAGTGAAGCAGCTATAGTTCATTCTGCGTTTTATGAGACTGCAATGACCTATCGCAAGGCGGTGGGTCCACCAGAGGCTTATTACCGCGAAGCTATTCAATATGTTGCGTACACAAATTTGTCTGAGTTGAGCCAAGATGAGAGATATAATATTGCAACTGATTTGAGTTTAGCTGCCCTTACCGGTGAAGGTGTGTTTAACTTCGGGGAAGTTGTTACTGCGCCAGCATTACAATGTCTCGAGGGAACAGAATTATCTTACCTTGTGGAATTGCTATCGGCGGGTGCGAGGGGAGACGTTCACGGTTTCCAACGTGTTGCGGATAGCAATGCGGAAGCTATCCAAAAGCAACCTACGTTGGTATCTCGCGCAGAGGCTGTCAAGGAGAAGATTACCCTTTTGGCGCTGGTGAATATGGTCTTCGAACGACCAAGCTTGGAAAGGACGTTGTCCTTTGAAGACATTTCCGACCGGGTGGGCGTCCCGTTGGACCAAGTAGAGTGGGTCATCATGCGTGCACTCTCATTGAATTTGATCAAGGGTACCATGGATGAGGTGGAACAAACTGTAGATGTATCTTGGGTCATGCCACGAGCCTTGACCAACAAACAAATGATTGAGTTGGCGACAAGATTCGGCGAATGGGCTGTGAAGGTTAGCAAGACGAAAGATTACGTGATGGAGCACACGGGGGCTCTTCTTAATCAGTAGATTAAACGCTTTATACAGTCATATTATTATCTATTGTCCTCCATATGTCTATGCGATGGTTCCTTTTTGCCCATTTCGTTTCTCACCCACCGAGCTATTAATTCATACGAAACAAATGTAACGCAACAATTTGGAACGACTCTCAGAAGGCTTACTCTAAGACCAGTGTAAAGACCACCATAACCTTCATTTTTGATAATATATCTTGCAGTATCATATACATTTTTCCCAGCGTTTGCACCTCTGGCGTCCATCATCCGACTTCTAATGACTTCATGAGGATAAGTGAGGGTTGCAGCTGTCATCTTTGACAGTCCTGACGCAAGGAGTAAATCAAGAGCAGACTCTTCTTTGCCAGGTGAGCGATTCCTCGCTTCCGCTTTGAGACGCTCATATACTGGAAACTGTATGCCCACATGAAAAAGCCCTAATAGACTCGCTGTGAGCCCCCTCCAAAATATTGGCACTCCTCCTTCCTTGTGTAACCCAATTATTGTTGTGACCACGCCATGCGGTTTTCTCTCGGCAGCCGGCACCTGGAAATAGTGCAGAGCTTCAGTTTGCATGCGTGTACGAACTACAAACATTGGATTGCATACTATATCAGCAACAGCACCTGCACACATTGCTGAACTCAAATGTACCAAAGCATGATGATTGTGACCACCGTCACCGTAGCTAGATGATAATTCCATAAATTGGCGTTTTAAAGATTCGTACATGGGAAAGTATAAACCCCAGAATGCTGGAACAGTTGCTAAAGTAGCTCCTAGTCCTCTAAAACAACCTCTAATTCCATCTGATGCATATATTTCATACATTGATTTGATAATTTTTGGGTTGGTTACGCCTTTCTCTAATCCACCAGCAACCTGCATTCTTGTTCGCAGAAGGTCGAGAGGAGCGCATACTATCGACGCAAGGGATCCAGATCCAACACCGGCTATTAATGAAGAAACAAAGTTCTGTCTCTCAGCGAGCTCTTTGTCTAACGGACAGATATTTGAAGCTGTTGCTGATGATTGTGTGATACAGTTTTCGTCTTCTTCACAGACATTTATTTTTCGAGACCCTGACCATGAGTGACGCTTTACGATTGTTGATGATTTTTCAGATGATGTATATTGTTGTTCAGGCTTCATCCGAGTTGGCTGTGATGGTTGATTCATAGCAGCCGAGTTGCCAAGGAAAATTATAGTGATGATGCAGAGAATGAACTTCACAACTTTGAATGAATCCATAACAGGCACCTGGCAAATTGACAGACAAGAAAAAAGTAGAGGTAGAACTTCCGACAAATTGCCAGCGAGCCTTCCACAATATGATACCACCGACCAACACAATGTTATGTTGGTTATTGGGGTAAAAAATAATGAAAGATCTACTGCAACCGGACGAAGTAAGCGTTTGATGATCGTGATCGATGGATTGAAGCTAAAAAAAAACATGCAGAGTAGCAAAGGAGAAGGGGGAAAGAGAGGGGTAGGGAAGGGGGTCGTTACATTATGTTACCTACCACCATGAAACAACCGCCCAGCGAGGCCAGGTTCCGAGTAAAAGTCCATGGTACAATAGGTGGAAGTATCGCTCTCTTCTTCTCTACCATCCCACTCGTTTTAACAACCGACGATATCATCATTGAAGTTGCTTCATTTAGAAAGTTGAGATTGATACGGGCAGGAGCAGTCTCCATTCTTCAACTGGCAGCACAAATAACCAACAAACTGAAAACCATAATAGGTCTCAAATCTAAGATCCGTTTATTTCTACACATACAACCATCAAACTTTCGGATGGGAAAACTGCTCTCTTTGTATGTCATACATCGCAGACAGAACAAGATCCCCAATAATGACCCAACATTGCCTTTTAATTGTAACAGTTTACTGAATGGCGGCGACAGGAAAGGTGCAAGAGTTGCTCTGAATAATTCCCACAATAATACCAAAAATCCCCAAAGCCGACGCAAAAATCTCGACAATCAAAATCTTAACAAAGAGGGAAGGATCTTGTGCATCTCCTATGGCACAACTAGATCCAGCAATTCCAACCGAAACTCCTGATGCAATGTTGGTCAAACCGACAGAAAGGCCCGAAGAAAACATTCCATATCCCGCGTAGTAGTAACCGGCCCAATCCCAATCCTCGCCTAATGTACTAAGGGCCTCCTCTGGCTTCTTCACCTTGTTAGCGAGAATAATGGCCATAATAACACCATAAATAGCGGTGGCCTCGCAAAAAATGACACTTTTTCAAGATAAACAATTAAAGGGACGGTAAAATCGTCAAGTGGAGTCGAAGATGGATGAATAAACCAATGCAAGTCACAACATGAAAAAAACGGGTGAGAATGACACATCTCATGAACAAAAACAAATATCATAAATTCATTTTTGTTGAACGCTCAACAGCACTCACCTAATTAAGTTTTTACTTCTAATACGGGGTGCCTTGACAGCGGCACCGACAAGACTCGATCCTGTGAGCCAAATACCCCACGCAGCTCCAACCACCGAAAGGCCAAGTCCGAAGGCAATGCCAAAGTTAGCATATCCGTATGGGGACATGTGAGTAAGGACTTCTGACCATCCCTGATTACAATATGGTGAGCTACAGACGTTAGATGACATATTGGCTATATAAGGATTGATAGGACGATGTAGCGGCCCTTCTATCTCTGGTGTTACTGTTGCGAAAAATGATCGTTACTGCCATTGAGGCGACAAGACCGCGAGACGCTTTTGCTTTCCGGTGGTGGGTGAGGGACGTGGGTGGAAATTTCGTGGGTACCTACGCCCACGTCACACAAAATCTATCACATATTGTACCAAGAAACACGCAAAGCATTGTGGCACCATGATATATAAGCGAGATAGGGCTACACCTCCATCAACATCAGTAATCTATCGGTGAAACAAACAAGTATGCGTCCGAAAGTGTGCTTCGATATTGAATATGCTGTGGAGGCTGAAGCCGAGGCGCGCTTCAAGCGCAAAGCCGCCGCCGGGAGAGAGACTATGGCTGCCAAAAGAAGCAAGCCGGCGAGAACATCAAAAAATGACACTCCGCCGAGCAGAAACAAACAACAGAAACGAACCAAAGGCCGTTCTCGACGAACCGACGGTATTGTGAAGCTTCGAAAACAGCGGAGGGAGCAGCAGACGAGGGAGGAAGTGGAAGAAGCACGAAAACGAGAACGCAAGGAAATTCTAGGCTTGAATAATCAAGGTACCATCGTTGCCGAGCCCACACACCATGCCGAAGATTTCTTTTGGGAGGTTGCTGCAGTCATTGGTCGTAGGATTCGTCGGAATCGCGTAGAATATCTTATCCGATGGAAGGGCTGTTCCGAGGAAGATAATACTTGGGAGCCAGCTTCGAATCTGTGTGATACTGCTAGTGAGTTAAATGTTGCGTGTAAATATGCATTCCACTTTGTTACAATTGCTCAACTATTTACTGGATGTTTTACACATGTGCTGTACAGTGGAAGCAGCGATGAAATATTGTAAGGCGGAAAAATTAAAGGCAAAGAAAAGAGCAGAAGACGAAGAGAAACTTTTTGGTTGTTCCCCACAGAAGGAGGTTGTGGACACCATCAGGGATGGTGAAAAGGACGACATTGTAACAACAACAAAATCGAATGTCGCTGATAATAGCATTTCAAACGCAGACAAAACTGATACCACCTTTCATGATGACGACGACGATCAGGAAGAATGTCTGGTTGTCGAAGATGCCACGTTGAATTGGACTGAAGCCGATCAAGTAATCTTCCGTGAAGTTAAACGCATCAATGTAAATGATCCTGGTGCAGCAGCAGTTATCAAAAATGATCGTGTCAATGGTACACCCGTTGTCCTTGTGGGGCACGTCGGATGGGCCAATTTTGCACAGCGATGGCTTACAGAAAAGAGAACTGTAAAGGAAGAGACACCAAGCTATACTCATCTCTCAACCGCAGAGTCTTCTAACGAAGGAGATAGTTCGTCCAAAACGAATGGCCTAAATCTGGACCTTTCCACGGAGAATTATGAACTTGATATTTCTAAGATGATTAAGGATATTGGAGATGAGGATGTTCCTGTCATCAAAAGGAATTATGATGAAGTGAAGCCAATTCATGGAAACATTACTGCTGCTAAATTTCTAACGGAATGTTGGCCTTCTTCCGAAACAGAAGCCGAACCTCAGGACAGCAAAAAAAGGGCCTCAAAGTTTTACCTACATCAATGGCAATTCCCTCTTTCCGACACTGCTGGTGGCAAACTTTGTCATCAAAACAATCCTCTTCCGAATGGGATCATGGGCGAAGACCTACTGAAATATTGGCTTGACTTGCCACAATGCAAGCATGATAGCCCTCTGCAGTACATTTTTATGGGAAGGAAAGATACACACTCAAAACTGCACAAGGATCCAGGTGGCCTCGAAATATCAATTGCACCCATCATCGGGCAAAAAGAGTGTGTTTTGGTACATCGTGACGATAGTCACTGTTTGTATCATCTCACTGCATCTTTGGATGAAATTGATCTACATCGCTTCCCTCTCCTGTCTCAGGCACGAGCATTCAAGACTGTAATCAAACCAGGCGAGATTCTTCTCATGCCGAATGGAACGTATCATCAATGCTGCAACGTAACACCTTGTCTATCTTATTCAAGATTTCATCTCGATACGGTGAATCTTCTTCCATTTGTCATGTCTTTAGTCAACGGAGATGCTCCCGAAATACATCATAGAGATGTAATCTGGAACATTGCATCTTCACTGATAAAGAAAGTCGATGAAGTGGTCGATCTTGTACAAGATCGTGTACTAGCTAGCGAGGATGTTACAGATATTGTCACCGAAGACATCAGAGAGACAGTTGAGACATTACTTACATTGCGCAACTTTATTAGAGAAATTGCGAGGAGAGATGAAGTCAAGAAGACTGTGAAGGGTCCAGGTCATAAGTCAACAAAAGATGAACTGAACCCAGAATTGCATGATTTTGGTGTGCTTGCGGCGGACGTTGATGTATGTTTGCATGATTACCGATACCGTGAGTCGAAACAAATTCCCCAATTGAAGTTGCGGAAGGGTAAACTGTTGACAAATTCCTTATCAAAAGGAGTGAGGAAAAATTGTATTGGGCGTGACTTGAACAAATTTATGATTGACGACAAGCCAGTCGTGGTGTTCAATTCTTCCCTTGAAAATAATTACATGTCTCTTCGTAATGCTGATGTTGAGAAACACTACCCTCTTGCAAAGGAGAACAAAGTAGGGGAGATCCTAATTAGCAATCTGACTATCGGAGACATGATTGCAGTCAAACTAGAGCAGAAATGCGTGAAGGCAGAAGTGTTGGAAGTCATACCTCAACTGAAAGCAGCCTACATTAGCTTTGAAGACTACCCGTCTGTGTATGATGAATACCAGCCGTTCGACTTGTTGCGACTTCCATCTGGAGCTGAAATACCCCATCACGACATCAAGTCAGGATTGGTCGTATTAGGTGAGTGTTGAGTAGTTCGAGGTTGTTATTTTATGACGTTTTTGTTCCTGAGATTTCCATTCTCACCCAGGCTTTGTTTTCACCCCGATCTTTGCATCGATTACCATCACCTCCGCTTAACGTAGACCTTTCCAACAGCAATGTAAGAATTGTTGCCTTTGTTGCCTACATTGACTTTGGAGATCTGATTGCAGTGTCGTCTCACACCTTTTATTTTTTTTCTTCGTTCTTCTCAAGGAATACCGAGCCGTAGTTCAATCGACGATTGATGGGCCAATGGTGCGAGTTAAGCTCATAGTGAGCCAGCATACCATGACGAGACTTGTGTCTCCTGCTATGATATTGGGTCGATACATGGGCCATTGGGGCTCTTTGGGAAAGAAGGGGCCCTCCGATGGTAAGAAGGCAGTCCCTGAAGGAATCGTAAGCCCGTCTACAACGAGCGACGTCACTGATACCGCAATTGAAGAGGAAAGTTGATTTTATTATGGACTGTAAAATCACTTGACATGATCATATCGCGAAGTAAATGAAAATTCATTTTGATTTAGTCTGCTAAGTTGAAATGATTGATGAGAACACCTGTTTTGGCCATGCCGTTTGTTTCTGCTTTGTGGATGGAAAAGTTAGTACGCTGATTCTCAACGCAACCTTCTATAGCGTCTCCTTCATCTACTGATTGATTGGCGTAGCCCCAGTAATCTGCAGCATCCAAAGCCACTATGCAGCTTTCTCGCACCACATCATCCTTGTCATTCATGAATTGCTCCAAAATTAACTCACACTCGCCCCACCTCTCCTCTATTGCCCCAAGCGCTTCCGCACTTTCATGTCTTACCATTCTATGCTCGTTGCATCTTTTGAGGCTAGTCTCAAGATATTCCACAGCATCAGGATGTTGTAATTGTCCCAATACATAGGCAACCTCATGTCTCAACAGTGCACTCGACTCATCGTTTATCAATGCATTCCCAAGTTCCTTCACTGCCTCTTTGCCTCCTCTGTTTCTAAGCGAAAACATGGCACGGAAGCGCTCAAACAAAGGTGCAGATTCATCCTCTAAGATTATTCCGATCTCAGCTGCAGATAAACCTTCGTGTTTTGGATGCGGCGGTGCTGGGTCAACGGATGAATATGGACTAATCATGCAAGCACATGCAATAGGTGCATGTTCATCTGAATCGGTCCCACCATTAATCTTCCATCTGATGAAATCAAGTGCCAATTGGCATGTTTGACCTACCTCAATAGATTTATCCTTGGCACAGACTTCCAACGTCTCAATTGAGCTGGATGAGCCAATAGCACCAAGAGCTTCTGCGCACTCGTGACGAACCATGATATCATCACCTTCGTCTAGAAGAGTTTGGGTTAGAGCAGAAACGGAGCGTTCATCGCGTAGCTGACCCATAACATAGGCAAATTCATGCCGCAAGAGAGCTCCATGGCGGGAATCATTCAGACTCTTTGAGAGAGTTTGTATCACTACCAAAGAAATGTCCTCGTCTGATGAGGTTGTTGTTTCTCTATCTTCATCGTCATCACCATCATCCGATTTGTTCTTCATGTAATTGTCATAGGCCTGTCGGAGGTAGTAGGTTGCTCTCATGCGCATCCCTATGGGATTGGTTGGATCAGCAAGAGCTGATAACAGCGATGATAGTGGTGGTGCTTCGAACAACATGGTGGACACAACTATGGGGAGAGTAGGGGGAGGTGTTGTGGATAGGACAGTTCGTCCGTTCTTCTACTTCGCGGTACTTCTCTCCCGCCAAAGCGACTTGATTTTGTTGAGGAGCTAACCCATAACTCGAAGCAACATGCATCACAAGCAACATGCAACCCAGTGAGGTGGAACGTGGTGCATTATTATTCCAGCGTCAGCTGATGGTGATAGGTGGTGTGTTGTAGCTTGCCTGCAGAAGATCAGATTCAAGATCAGATTCAAGCTTAAGATGAGGAACCAAAAGCTTTCATTGTTCCTAATAGCAGCGGCTACTACTGCAGCAGCCGCTTTTCAATCCGGAGGTCCTCAGCGATCCAAATTGTGTACTAGTTTGAGAGCAGAGGAGTGGAATGGAGAAGTCGTCAACAACAAAGATGGTCGCATAAGGGGCTGTACGATAACTCCCGTGAGCGAAACAGAGTTTACAATCCAAATTGACGGAAACGAGGCAGATCTGGGGAATTTTGGGGTTGCGGTGTACAAGAAGATAACATCTGATGCAAAGCGTCAGAACTTCCAGGGCTTTCGTCCTGGTACCATTCCTCCTCACCTAATTCCAACTTATCGTGGTTTTGCCATGGATGAGGTAGCCCGCGAAGCAACACTGGAAGCAATGCAACAAAACAATATACGCCCATTTGAAAGTGCTAGGTCAGATTTTGTGTTTGAACAAGTTTCTATTCCTTCCAATAAATCTCAAAAAAAGAAGAAGGGAAAGAAGAGGAGCAAAGCAGAGGTTGTAGAGGAGGAACAAGAAGAACCAGCTTGGCAAACCTTTGACAATATGAAAGATGCGCTAAAGAACGGTTGGGAGCCAGGACAAAGCTTCTCGTTCGTGGCTACCAAATGTAAGGGACAAAAATTGAAGGATGTTAATATGGCTGCTTCGGAAAGTTTAGCGTCTCTGAAAAACAATTAACTATGTACTAATCCTAGACAAAATAATCACGAATACGCCAAGATGACATCATTATTATTCGTTATGATCATCTCTCCATTCCAGCTGCTCTTATACTACAATCATCACAATCGACAGACATATGAATTGCTTTGTGTGACATATCTCACCCAGCGGTACGGAGTGTATCCAGGCATGTTCTCAGCAATCCTCAAGTATCTAACCTGCAAGCTGGAGACATTATACATTGGGATTTCATAACTCATATTAATCGGCCCAATTTCCCGACGAACTTGCGACGTACAAGGGCCACTTAAGGTGATCTTTGCACGCATTGTCTGTTCAGTACAACCGGGGAACTTCTTCAACGTCCACACAAGTTTCTTATCATGAGAAACATACTCGGCATTAACACCCGTTGCACCCGGGGTACTGACCACGCTGCAGGTCGCTGCGGTTGTAGAATGAGGCAGGGGGACTTCTATGGAAACGTTGGCCCCAAAGTGATTGTCAGGTATCTCGGCGCGAATGTGGACTGCGATCTCTAATTTGTTCGGTTCAACCTCATCAATCGAAGGGAAGATCCGAAATGGTGTTTTGAATTCACCAGTCATTCGGTAATTAAGAACGATAAACTCTCCATCTGGAGGGTAGAATGATAGGGTTCGTCCATGTTCCCACTCTGAAAGATTGACACAGTCATTGAAGTTTATGTCGTCCACAGTGACCCCCGATGAATAAGAGGTTGAACCACCATTTCTCCCGACAATGAGATCTTCATTCAAGGCCAAACGAAGCTGAGGATTTCCAGCCAAATAACTCTTCATTTGAATGCAACCGTCGAT
This sequence comes from Skeletonema potamos, assembly GCA_036940105.1. NCBI lineage: Eukaryota > Bacillariophyta > Thalassiosirophyceae > Thalassiosirales > Thalassiosiraceae > Skeletonema > Skeletonema potamos. Next base: position 26,668 of record JALLBJ010000030.1, read on the forward strand.
GGTACTGTTTAGCACATATCCATTGCTGGAAAATAAGACGCTTAAACGTTCTAATATATCGACAAAAATCTCATTCTTTTGGTTGACAGAAAGGCTAGTTTTCTTCCCATCGGCGTCAACCGAACTGATGACAGGTTTGTGGACCGCACTGGCACTGGCTGTCTTTGGATTGATCATCTTACCCGTATCTGCCACAGCCGTCACAACGATGGGTTCATTGTAGACAAAGGCTTTGAGGTTTTCTGTCTGTGTAACTTGTGGGTAGCCATAATCCAAGAGCTCGTCAAGAAGTTCGTAGAGGAGGATGAAGTTTTTCCGAATAGATTCTTCTGACAGAGTACCGCAATAATCTTTAAACACCTTTGCAATCTTAGAGAGGAGCTGCGAATGATATCATTGACATGAGATGTGCACAATATTAGATGAGCTCTGCACGATAAAATGACACACATATTTTTCAAGTAAATAGCGAAACTCACCTCAATAACAACGACCGGACTAATATTTTTCTCAGTAGCACAACCGAAAATCAACCCATTCCGTTTGACATGCATGTAACTGTATCCATCCGGCATGACAAACACTGGAGGCGCATCCCCAAATTTCTTGCTCTCCTTTGCCTCAGAGCCCTCCCCACTTCCCCCGCTGAGTGGATCAGCAGATAATTTATTACCGCCGCTCCCGAGGCCTAGCGTAGTATCCATACCAGGTGTGCCGGGGGCAACACCATCCCAAAATTTGACTTTCCGAAAAAAAGCCTCCGTGTGAGATCGTTCATGTGCACCGACGCCCGATTTGGACCGATAAGTTTTGGCGATCACAGTGTCTCCTCGGGGGGACAGCACGAAGAAATTAGTGATCATGGTTGCGGATGTAGCACCTCACTTATGGTCTGCCAACGGAAACAGAGCCTCATGGAGGTTTGTTGTTGTGTAATAAGTACGGCCAATGACCGCGGCGTGTTGATTTGGGACTTTGTCACCCGCATGCCCGCGCGGGCATTTGTTTCAATCTACGACACACCCGGCATCACACAGAGATACAAACCAGCCAACGAAAACCTCAGGTCAATGGGAGCCGCCTATAATTATCACTTTTTCATAACCCTTCTAGGGCGAATCTAAGCACCCCAACAGCAACGCTCCGACCAAAATCACCCAGCGTCGGCCATGGTAGACGCCAAGGAGGCAGCGGCTGAGCAAGCCGAGAAGGAAGCGCGGCGTGAAAAGCATCGAAAGCGAATGAATAAAATTTTATACAAGGCTTGGAATTTGCCAGATTCGTCCCCATTCCAGGAGGCTGCTAACCCCAGTGACAACGAGGTGAGAGACTTGACTGTGCTTGGACAGAACTTGGACAAGGGTTGCTATGCGCATGGCAAGAGTGGATGGGAAATTTTTGCAACTGATATGGGAAAAGTATATAACTGGCACATCATCAGGTAAGCATTGCTTTTATTTTAATTTTTTGTTTGACGCTGCTAGCTATTCTTGCCACTTGAGAGGCATGCCGTAGCCTCATAGTCTCATGTGCGCTAGTTGCGGAGAGGGGGGGCTGGCGAAAAGTGTTGTTTGTAGTCACGGAGACCACTAATACTCCGGTGATGTTTTGGGCACAAAGTTTGCCTTGCAAGCTCCTATTCTGTTTTTGCGTCCATATGGATGTCAAAATGCGTTCAATGTCATTATTAATACGTTTACGTTCGATTCCCCTCAATACTTTCATTTTACAGCAAGTCAAAGCATGCATCTACAGCCAAGAATCACATTGAAAAAATAGTAGGATTCTTTTCCAAAATTGATCCCGTCCTTGGAGAGAAAGTTGCAAATGCAAAACCATCCGACAATGCATCAGACAGCACGTCCAAGAAGAGTGCTTCAGCGGGGAAGAAACGCAAAAACGACGGGAAGGAGTCGTCAGATTCGTCTGCCAAGAAGAAAGCTTTAGGTAGCAATGGGTCAATGAGTCTAAGCCAACGCGAGAAGAGAGCGATGGAATTGCTTTCCTCTTATTTAGAAGAATGCGGAGGTGCGTTACGACAGGTTGTGATTCATGATTTTTTCACTTCCGTCAACAAATCAATCGTTCACCTTTTTGTGTGTATATCTTCCTACGTTTGCTGGTGCAGGAGAGAGAGATCAAAGCATGAACTTTCGTTGTCAGGTAGTCCAAAGGCCAGGAGGTAGATTTGACACAGCTTTCTTTTCATCGGAGAACAAGCGATTCAAATCTATGACTGATGTTGCCAGATTTCTCAATCTCTCCAAAGCTCCGAAGAAGGGATTAGCTAATATCAGCAAAAAAGGTCGTGGGAGCAAGGACGCACAGGAGAGAAGACTGAAACGTGAGCTGGAGAAACTCAATAAATCAAAGATAAAAGCAACGAAGGCTCTTGAAGACCACGGTAACAATGCCAACCCTACTGATCAGCTTCTTATCTCTGATGAATCATTTTGGGACGATGGATCAAATGCTGCCAGAGCGCACAAAGAAGGAAGAGTTCTTCCGCGTCCAAATATCGAATCTTTCCCTGGCATTCCTACTCATTGCATTCCTGATTTGCTTTTGGTTTGGGATTTTTTCTGCACATTCTGTCGTGTTTTGAGTTTGGAGCCGATAGAACTAGACGACTTTGCGGCTGCCTTGTCTTTTAGGGTATTAGCTGCTGATCGAAATTCACAGGCAGTGGGCGAGCTAGATCTGAACCCACCCTCATTCATTCCGGTATACTTATCAGAATGTCATATAGCTCTTCTTCGTTTGCTAGTCAAAGACGTAACAAGTGACCTTTGGTGGTGGAGTATTCTTGAAACCCCCGAAATGGTAGAACAAGAGGACGAATACCTAGGTGACAGGAAACGTAGACTAGTCACTGCTGTTGTTAAGATTGATATGGAGGCTTTACTGGCTGTAGACGAAGATCCGCTCGTTACAATAAAATGGCTGCAGGCACTAGAGGATGTGAGGACACGCAAACCTGACAGTAGCGGTCCGATCAAAAGTGCAGTCAAGAATGCCATATCGGTGACGACAAATCAGCATGTTAAAGCTTACTTGAAGAAGGCAATGCGCAGCTGGAAAGCCAAATCTGCAGGTGTAGTGAAGCGTGCAGTAGTGTGGCTAATCGATCGGATGAAAGAGGCAAGACCAGATCTTTGGGGTAGAAAAGTTAGTACTGACGAAATAGCACAACAAAAGAGGCTCGTAGCTGAGGAAGCAGCACTAGAAATGGAGAATATTACGGAAGAATTAAACGACGATAATGAGGGCGATATGAATCTCGAAGGAGACTCTGACAACGAGTCTGACTCCGATGATGATGAGGGATCGGATAACGAGGATGAATTTGCTGACCAATCCCAACAACCGCCCTCGCCTAGTAAACAGAGGTCCTCTGTCGCCGTGAAAGAAAACGATGAGACAAGGCCTGTGTCCACGTTTGTGCCAGCCAAGCCTGTGCCAAGTATTGTTGATCTCCTACTCCCTCCTGGAAAACCTGTGCTACCAACAGATTTAGTGAGCGCATTGTCATGGCCATCAGTTGTCGGAGCAACAAGCTGCAGAGTATTCCAATGGTACAAGCGGAGACGGAATGAAGTTGATGACAGCATTCGCGAGTTCAGGGAGCTTAAACCAATGTCAGTGGCAGAGCGTAGAAGAAGAGAAGCGTGCGCATCATCTAGAATATTATCGGAGTGTGGAGATCTTGCTGATGCTGAAGATAATCACATAGAAAGTGCCATCAAACACTTGTGCGATGGAAACGATTATCTCGACTTGACTACCGTGCAAAGGCTTGGGATCCTGCGTATGCTAATCGAGGCGGCATATGACACACATCACATTCAACTCAGTATCGAAGATAACTTCAAAGCAAGGGTAAATGCCGTCAAAGCTCTTGATGCCGAGGAGAGGCGAGCAAAAAAAGCAGCCAAAGACGAGCTTGCAGCAATGGAATCTGCTGCAAGAGAGCGTTTGGCGACCGAAGGAAGAGAGACTTTCATAGCGACAAAGCGACAGGAAGTTATCGAGGACATCAAAGACTCAAAGGAATACTCTGTCGAGTTCATTGAGAGCCTGAATGATGAAGACATAATTGACCTTGATGATGATACAAAAGCTGAATACGAAGCTCTCCCGACAGCAGAAAGCTTCAATAAAGCAGAGGTCAACGCTGTTGTCAAGAAAATTCAAGAAGAGACCGCTTTTGGCGTCGAGTCGCTAACAGTCTTGACATTAGGAGAAATAGAAAAGAAAGACGAAGAATATCTCAAATCTCTCCAAGATGAATTGGAATCATTTGGAGATATTGACACCATGAACCGCGGTCATTCTCGTGCAGAGCGTGAAACATCTTACAAAGTTGATCGACTTCGACGAGAAATCACCAATTTTACAGAGCAAATGCAATCACTCTCCGAGGAGAGGAAGCAAGCAATCGAAGATCTGAAAGATGCCATCGACGATGGTACCGTCAAAAGCCTACGCGCTGCAATGAGAACAGCCAAGCTTGCGAGACTTTCAGGTGATGATGAGAAAACTAATGGCGTGTGGGCACTAGATCTTATCCGCGATGCGGCTCTGGAGCTAAAAAATGCCGAAAGCAGGAAACGTGTCACTGAGGCACAGAAAGATTTAATTGCGAAGAGAGATAAATGCTTTATTCGTACTGAACCGCTTGGGAGGGACCGCTACCAGTCATGCTTCTATCATTTCGACTACGACCAAAGCAGCAGAGTATGGACAGAACGAGATTTCATACTCAGAAGCGACGGCAATGTTGAGAATGAATATGGCGTATTACTGAAGTGTCCTGGCGAAGCTTGCATTGGGACAGAGGACAAGAGTGAAGACTTCTTAAGTGTTGATGACCAGTCTACAGCCAAGTCATTTCTAAACTTTTGTCGGCAGGAATACCATCATTCAGCTGAACTGTCAACGCTCGCTAAGCATCACTGGTCTTGCTACACAACAGATCGATCGTTGCGTGTCTTGGTCAAAAACTTGGATGGAAAATGTGCCACCGAAAAGTCTCTAAAGGAGGTATTGAAAGAAACCTTGGAGGCTATGGCCTTAGGCACTAGCGGCGGTGACGCAAACCCCCAGAATGGGCAATCCGAAAACACCGAAGCTATTAAGACAAGTGTGTCGACGGACTTTAAATTGAGTGGAGACGATGACATCTTTTGCACAGAGAAAGCAAATTTTGGTGAAGATGTTGAAGTTTTGAAGAACATCACATCTGCGATTGGCCATAGAGTGAGATTGAGAAGTGTTCCTAATCCTGATCGAGCTCCTGATGTTGCCGAATACACGATGGCCACTGTCACTGGATGGAAAATGGCTGAAGTCAAGAACAAGGACGACGCAATGGTCGAAGACGAAGAAGCGTCACCACAAACAACTATGACTCCACTCTGGAGGGTTGGGGTCGACAACGGTGGAGAGCTACATTTGTCTGCCAAAGAACTTCTACGCGGCATTGCGCGCGCTATCAAGTGGGCAACTCAGCACCCTGGATATTTCGAGTACGATGCACCGTTTCTGTCCTATAGAAATGGCTTTGGGCGCTTCTGTGGTCGCGCAGCTGAAGCTCCATCATCAACATCTGCCCAGGCATTTGCCAAGCACATGATCAAAAAAGAGAACGATCTTTACAACCCCCTTAAGAATCGAACTTTTGAAAACAATTGGGGCGGAAAAGCTGGCACACGAGCTGCATGGACATCTTCGTTAAGAGAAAATGGCCACTCATTTGAAGCAGTTCGAGATGGCTTGCTTACATTTGAGAATGCTGTATTCGAGTTGACTGGAGGCTTCATAGCCGACGAAGAGAAGAAGGACGACGAGGGTTCTTCGAACCAAGTGAGCCTCAATTCTCTCTCTGGAAAAGACCTGCTTTACGACGAAACCAGCCGCTTTGACATTGAGCTCGAATCTTTGGGCAGAGATGTCAAAGGATTGTGGAATAGTCCTGACACAAGGCAAATATTCCGAGAGATTATTTCAACCAGCAAAACTGTAAGTGTCTTGTCATTAGGGCTTGATTTGATATGTCGGAATGCGCAAGCCTACATCGACAGAACGAAATCATCCGCGGTGGAGCCAGTAAGCCTAGATACATCAAACCTTTATGGCAGGAGACGTGCTGCGGTGAAGCCGGGAGGATACAGCGACTTCTTTTGATTAGCATAGAGTGAAAAATATCATATTATTTAGCTTCCATTTTCGCTACCACTGTTCTCCGACGTTCATACTTCCCTTCTTTCTCCCGCGGCCGCCTCTTCCAAGCGAGGTAGGAGTATATCTGGCTGGATCGAAAGGTCGCAAATCCACCGATCGACTTTCTCCATCAAGGATTAATTCTGCCATAGCCAGCCCACACGCAGGAGCCCAGGCGATTCCCCAACTTGCATAGGATACAACATAAGATAAGTAAAAGGTCCAACTTTCTACAGTCATGCGTTACATAGGTACACTCACCAGTTATGACCCCCATTTATAAAAGCACCACTAAATCCAGGCACTCTCCCCATGTAAGGTTTAGCATCGGGAGGACAAGGTCGCATGCAAGCCTGGGTCGTGGCTAGTTCTCCTGTTGTCGCATATGTGTCACTCATCATTTGAAACGCAGACGATGCCGCTTCCACACGGTCTTCCTTGGGTGGACAATCATAGAGGAAAGCAGAATCCTGGAGTTCAGATGTAGTAATGTAATCAGATCCACCAATACCACAAATGTAAACGGAACCGTCGGGCCTTGGATAAACCTCTAGATGAGTGCCAAACCGATAGTCCTCTCCACAGAATAACGCAGTGGCGTCAACTGTCTCATCATCAGTTGGTGGTTTCCACACAATAGAAGTGCTTTTGACACCCTCCATTGGTAATTGAATAGTCCCATCAAACCATTTCTCTGCCTGACATGTCCACGGTCCGGCAGAGACAATAACATCATCTGCCTTTAATGTATGCTCTTCCTCGTCACCGTCAATATACTTCACAGCTCTCACAACCTTTCTTCCATCATCCTCTTCTGTGCACACAACTCCTATGCACTTTCCAATGATGACTTTTACACCAAGCCGGCCTGGCTGGTTGACATGAGCCAACAATTTCTCTACAAACTCTTTTGGCGTCACTTGTGCAGTATCATCTCCGAATCCTAGAGGACTTACTCTGCCTATGCTCCCATCGAGCCAACTTGGGAATATTTCAGAAATTTGTTTGTTTTGGCTTTTATTGTCTTGTTTTCCCTTTTTATTGCCTCCAGGGGCCACTGATAGTACAGGTAGTTTCCGATAACTCGAAACACCTAACTTTGGACAAAGGTCCTCGTACATATCAAAAGCGAGTTCATGTAATCTTTGCGTGCTGGATCCATTTCCCCACTGTTTCGCCATAAATCCACCTCCTTTCCCACTTGCCGCACCAGCAATTTTGTTTGCTTCGAGGATTGTGATAGTCGATCCAGCTGGAAGTGAAGGAGATTCTGCCAAGTGGAACGCCACAGACGTCCCTTGAATTCCGCCCCCGATGACGACAATGTTGCGAGCTTCCCCTGAAGCACCACCACTGCTCATTTTTATCACACTTCGAGTTGTCTGAAATGCAGATGACGATGCTGCTAATAGAGTCAGTGTTCTAACCAGCGATATCATCGGTGCCAAATTAAGTACCTACCCACAAACTGATAAACCCGCAGACGCCAGCTCGCAGCTTGCCCATGGTATGGAGGCGTTGGAGGCTGCAGCGTCGCTAAAGGGGCACCCGCCATTAAGGTAGTTACATACTTATCTACGCTAATACGCCATACCATACCCGCATAACAAGGCCATGTTACACAGTTTGTTACATTGCATGAGACCGCTAAGCGCTAAGTATCACCATATGTACCCCATAATAACAAGGTCTTGGTACAATCCCGATTTGTTACAGTTATGAGACAACATCATAATAAGGAGATGCCGCCTACTTACCTGCCGCCTCACGTTCACTAAAAACCTCAACCTTCACTATCAACAACTTCTTAGGTCTTAGGCGGTTGTTACTTACGATTCACCACCACCTCTTATCATGGCCGCTCCTCAACACGAAGCAGCCGCCGGGGATCCGACTCAAACAGTTCTTAGGAATGTGAGGATATCTGCAGCTCCATATCTCCCCCCGCCTTTGCTAAACGCAATCCACATCACCGACAGCTATCTTCTCGTCAACCATGCGTCATTTTCATCAACCTATTGTCACTCGGAGCCAAGTGTGTCGATTCTTTCAGCGCTATTCTCTGCATATATCGTATTAAGATTAATCCAGGGGCTGCAGTTTTGGTGGGCGTCCACAACAAAAAGGAGCACGGCGCATTTGAGTGGAGAAGAGGATGCTGTTTTATCAGGGCTAAACAATAAACGGACGGATAATAATTCAGCTCAAGATAATGCTGCACCTGAATTTGATGAAACTGTTTTACTTTGTGGGGCTTCTGGTGCAGGAAAGACGGTATTGTTACATTGTTTGTGTAATGAAAACGAAGGGGACTCATGGCAGCCGCCAATGACTACCACTAGTCTTGTTGCAAATGTTGGTTACATAAGCATTCCCAGTAATGACATTGCAAACGATGAGTCCAAACTCAAGCCGATGACAGTTCGCTTGGTGGACTATCCAGGGCATCCGTCGTTATCTACAAAGCTTACAAGTCTGCTACTTCCAGATCAAACTGCAAGAATTGTCTTTGCCATTGACGCTACAAAACCTGTAACAGATGGTGTGGCTATCCTTTATAAATCCATCTTTACCAATGATCAAGTCAGAAAAGCTTGGAAGGCATCGGGTAAAACGTTGTCAATATTGATAGTATGCACAAAAGAGGATGACAAAAAAGCTAAAAATCACAAGAGAATGAAAATACAAATACGTAATGAATTAGATCGGCTGAGAAAGGTGGATGCTGCCATGGAGGATGTGACTGGAAGTGGTTCGACTTCAATAAGTGTTGCAAAAGGAAAGACTATTGATTTAGACGATTTGGGTCCTGATATGCCAGAATTACACTTTGTTGAGACTGGACTTGGACGAAATCAGGGCGGGGACAATGGATTAGAGGTTGTTCTTGAATTCGTTCGAACAGGCGACATTATATCGTAACTGTATAAAGTAATTAAAAAATTATCGTAAGACGAATGGCCACGTCCTCCCTTCTTCTTTCTTGCAAATGGTCACACAAAGTTCTTTTCCCTTGTGCTTGACGTCTTCGATTGTGTATGTACTATCTTCTACTTCAGCATTACCACCCAGTTCGCCGTTTACCAGAGTTTGTCCAGCAACTATGACTTTCAATGATGTCTTGGCAAAGGTGACTTTTACATATTTTGCTTTTGTTCCAGCTGCAACAGGAAATCTCAACTCTACCTCCTCGTCATTTTGTGACCATGTATATCCATCAACTTCTCCCTTATCAAAGCCATTACTGCTTCCTCCATTAGTGATTGCGCCAGCATTCTGATTCATCAGTCCACTCAAAGACCTTGGCCCGCCAGCGGAACCGCCACCGCCTCCTCCTCCTCCAGGCTTGCGAGCTTCATCACACCACTCCGCTCTCGGATTTGCATCTTCCACAGTGAAATCGACACGTTCCCAAATGTCACCAACTTCGTCGTCATGACATCTTCCGACGAATGCATCGCCACAAATCCCCCCTGGTGGAGCTGCACCAATAGATACCCTCGAGGGTGATGGCTCACTAGTGATGCTGTGCCCACATGCCACAAGAAGCTCTGTGGCACGCCTGTTGTAGGGAAGATTTTGAGTTCGCGCGTTATCATCTGAATACATACTAACGGCGCGATGATTGTTAAGTGGAGTGGGTACGGTCAATGCAGTAATTTCACAAGAGGCCGATGTCTGATTGGCTTGCATGATTCCAATCAAAGCATCATCGTCGAGGTTTAACATTTGATTTGCATATGGACTCTGTGTAGCCTGTGCCTTTACTTCCTCACGGAGCTGCTGCGCTAATAACTTTCGTTGTTCAGGTGTTGCATTTTGCAAAGCAGCTGCTCTGGCTCCCTTATCAGAATTCTTGAAGAAGTATTGTTTGGCCTCTTTGGACAGATAATCATCACCCAGACCACCAGATTTGTCACCGATTATTGCCTCTATGGGTTTCGAATCATTTGCAGGGATGAATACGAAGGTGAAGTTGCCGCTTGGCATTGTTGATCTTGGTTCCAAAGCTGATGATATGACTTAAACGGTGTTGTTGTTTGGTGGAGGTTGTATGTACCGTATTGCCTATTGCCTGACCATAGTCTATTATGATGTCTACTAAGTATGCTGCCGGCGAGTGGAAAGGTGTTTTATGATGTCGGTGTTGTGTGTTGTCTGTCGGTGGTTGAGTTGGGGGTTTTATTTGGGGAAGACTTGAGGGGGGGGCGATATTTCCTCACGCGTATCACTGCAGTAGTCGAACAAAATGGCACCTCGGAGGACTCCACAAAAAAGCGCTAACAAAACCCATACTGTGTGTCCCCACTGCTCTATCGCCTCTCGACCCCCCAAACGCAACTACTGGCCATAACTTGTTAGCGCATGTTACTACCTTTCAATTAAGCCACTGGGGGACCTTGAACTATATTCGCGCTGCAGCGACTGCATACAATAGGTGCTCATATCAGTGGCTGGAGGGCCATGCATCACTCCTAGAGTGAGACTGATTTGCTCCGATTTGGCAGTAAAAGTGGCGTATTTTCGTCGATAGTTGCTCTATCTCGACGAATTAAAGCGTCTTCGGCTTTAAATAACATATGCTGATAGTTTGGGATTCATTATTTTAGTGGCTCTATCGTACCTATTTTCGTCGATTAGGAAGGCCAAATTTATGATTACATACTAACAAATTTGTTAACAAATTTGTTAGTGTTTTGTGAAAAGTCCCCCCCCGGGACTATTTTTTCTGGCGGGTAGCTAGTAGCTAGCTTCTGCTCTCTTCTGAAAAAAATAGCACGCTACCCATACCAACCCTACACACAACCAGCAACATGCATAGCAAGAGAGACGACTTGGCCGTTGCACTGCATGATACAGAACCGGAGACCACCTCTCGATCGGTTGATGACTATTATAACCTAGCACATGAACAAGGAACCAGCCGCTGGCAATTCTGGCTAATTTTCCTTTCATTAGGAATCGCAAATAGCGGCGATGCAACAGAGATTAGCTGTATGAATTACATCCTCTCCCACCCTTTATTTAAGGAAGAGATTTTGCAAAAGGGGACGTCGGAAGAAGATTATGGAGGGAGAGGTGCAGCTATTGCCTCATCTATATTTGCTGGCATGTTAATTGGAGGTATTATAACCGGGGCCTATGGAGATAGATTGGGACGTCGGCCGACGCTGCTTGCTGGTTTATTTTTGAATGCTACCAGTGGTATTGCAGCGAGTTTGGCACCGTCAGCCGTGATCATGTGTGCATGCAGGTTCTTTGCCGGGTTGGGGATTGGTGCTGTGTTATCATCGCTCATTACATTGGCGAGTGAATTAAGTCCGTCAAAACATCGTGGATGGTACATTACAATTGTGGGTGGGTTTTGGACACTGGGGTCCGTCTTTATCGCTCTACTCGCCTTTATCCTTTTCGGGAGAAACAACTTCTCATGGAGAATATTTGTTTTAATCGCTGCATCTCCCACTTTCTTGGGGGGAATACTTGTGTTTTCCTTCGTTCCAGAGTCGCCGCGGTTTTTGGCGTTGCATGGAAGGTATCAAGACGCTGCCAACGTTGCTAATCACGTCACAGCGTCAATGGGGTATATCGGAAAGCAATTAACAGTGGAAGAAATAAAAGATCATTACGGTCATTTGGCAGAGGGGAAGAATGATCTTACCCATAAGAATGAAAACGCTATGAAAAAGATTAGAGATTTATATGGCAAAAACTTGCTCTTGCACACAACACTGCCTCTGCAGATAGTCTGGTTTTCAATGAGCTTTGGGTCAGTCAATCAGTGCATTGCTCGTCTGATCATTTTTCGCTCAAATACTCACAATGATTCGTCCTTGAATTTTCGCAGGAGTGGATTGTGCACGTGGATTACAAAACTGTTTGAGGAGATTGGACTCTCTGACATCTACTTGCAGAGTTTATACTTTGCATTGGCCAACATTCCCGGAAATGTTTTAGCTTCAGTTTTCGTCGATCGTGTTGGGAGGAAAGTTTTACTCTTTGGAAGTATGACAAGCGCTGCATTATGTTTGGGATTGGCTGCTCATGGTGCCAGCGATGCAGACACACGGCAGTTGCAAGTCATTCTATCATCTTGTGCCTTTCACTCCTTCTTGGTAACCGGATGGTGTGCACTCTCTGTGATGACGTCGGAGTTGTTTCCAACATCAATACGAGGGACGGGAATGGGTGTATGTTCAGGTGTTGGAAGAATAGCAGGGATTTTGGTGCAGTATGTCAATGGTGCCTTCATCGATCAGCCTTTGGTGTTGTTGTTAACTGCTGCCTCCTTCATGATGACTGGAGCATTTGCTCCCATTTTATTAGGAATGCAAGATATGACCGATAGGCACTTGTTTGAAATACCCAGCATGGCAATGGGCGTGCTTGAGGGTGATGGCCAAGCAGTGCACAAAATTGTATAGCCAAAGAAGCGCTAGTGTAGAGGAGTGAAGACCCGCGCTGTAAACAGTAATGATTAACATAACAATGTAAATAGTAATTATATTTTACTTTTTACTTGAATAGCGTCAAGAAGGGGAGGATATTTTTAAACACGATGGTAGCCCCACAATTGACACGGCACTGCGACCTTTTCATCTTGCTTCTCTTGGGAATGCGTTCTTCGTCAAGCTTGATCTTCCATAGGACGAGCTCGATCGATGTCGATACTTCCATCAGCAGCGACCTATTGTGTTCAAGTTTGTAACGCTCCATTGTGTAATGAACTGAACCCGACCATTCATGTAATTTTGTAATCTTTCTATCACCTGCGGTGTTGGGAAGGACTCGATTAATCCTTAGCATTTCTCTCATGATTTCATTTCTTCTCCACTGCTCGATACATAGAGAGGAGACGAGTTCGTATACACCGCCAATAAGTTCGACAGTTACTAGGTTTGTGCAGCCACTGAAAATTTGATGATTGGAGCTCCACAGATGAACATTAATCGGGGTGACCACTCGTTCCAGAGATGTACAGTTACTGAATGCGCCATATCCAATGCCGACTCGTTCATTACCTGCAGGGAACGCCACAACTTCCAGATTTGTGCAATCAGTGAATGCATTTTTCCCCATCGTATTAAGATTTGATGGCAAGTTCATACGTCTCAAAGATGTACATTGAGAAAACGCCATTTCTTGAATTATTTTGAGCCCATCGTTGAACTGAATGTCTGCAAGATCTAGACAGAAACCAAATGCCAACATGCCGATAAAATCGAGGCTTGATGGAAAACTGATACGTCGTAGACGTATGCATTTGTAGAATACCCCATAGCCGATCTTTTCAACGCCTTCATCAAGATAAACTTCCACCAAATTTTCACGCTCCGAGAACGCTAGGTCTGGTATGATCTTGATAGAGCGGTCGACGCGTAGGCGAGTGACGCCGAGTGGGACGTGTCCTCCCGTGTACACAAAGATATCGTCGACGACGAAAACCACTCTGGCGGCCGCCATCGCCTCTTTTTTGTGACTATCTCTCCAACCTCCAACTCCAACCAGTCGGGCATCTGTGATGTGCTCCTTTTTGTGTTCGTTCGTCATTCATGCGGGAGAAATAATATTTACTTTGGGGGCGATAGTCTTCCTTCCCTTGAATCCTGCCTAAAACTGTCTCCATGATTATCAAGATGATCAAATAACAGAGTCTCCCCAAATTTCTTCGATTATTACACCAACATATATATTAGCTACTTTTCTTTTTGTTAATCATCAAAGAGAATCATTTTTTCATCGATTCTCCCAACAGTTATCCCATCGTCTATATATATCCATCTCGTTTCCCTCTCCCCTTATGTTTGTATGGCCTTTCAACTTATGATAAAAGCACACAAGTCTCCATAACAAAGAATATAAACTTCCATCTCCCTCAACTCTTATATATAGTGACACAAGAAATATGTTTTAAAATCCCAATCCAGCAAATGGATCCGACTTTTGAGTAGTGGTAGTAGTAGTAGTAGTCGTTCCCACACCTCCTTGTTGTCCTCCTCCACCACCAACAGCAATGGTGGTAACACTTCCTCCTAAAGCAGACATTCCCATACTACTACTACTACTACTACTATTGACGCCGCCGAAGCCACCACCACCACCACCAAAATTACTTGAAATACTATTGTTCATTGGCTGCATTATATTCATCTTCATTGCCATTGCCGCCGACGACGACTGCTGCTGCTGCAACTGTTGTTGATTCATCATCATCATCCCATTCCTACTATTGTTCATAGAATTCGTTGTCATGACATCATTGGCAGTACCATTCATCATCATCATCATGTTCCTACCATTATTATTATTATTATTATTACCACCACTTCCATTCATCATCATCATCATGTTGTTGTTGATGTTATTACTATTGTCATTACCATTCATCATCATGGTATTATTCCTCAACATCATGTTGGTATTATTCCCATTATTATTACCCATTGTCATCATCCTCATACCATTGTTCATATGGTTGAAATTAGAATTCATCATGCCAATATTACTAGTTGTACTATTGTTGTTGTTGTTGTTGGCATTGATGCCATTCATCACTCCAAATGTAGTAGTATTGCTATTGTTGTGGAAGATGTTGTTGTTGTTGTTACTGCTATTCATGATTGGTTTCTTTGTTTCAGTAGCAGTAGAAGTGATAGTAGCAGTTGTTGTAGGAGGTATGGCAGAAGAAGATGAAGGAGACGACATGATACTAACCCCAAAAGGATCAAATCCATTCTTCATATTGGTATTTGGAGATGCAACTGAGGGATGATGAGGGTGTTGTCCATTCATTCCAAATGGATCATTATTATTGTAAGAATTGGTAGTAGTGGTTGCAATGGATGTAGGAATGGGAATGTTACGGCTGGTAGTAGGATTAGTAGTATTGTTGTTGTTGAATGGATCAAATAATGGTGGTTGATGTTGATGAGAAGAAAGATTACTCCCAATGACGGATGTTGCCGTGGAAGCAGAATCAAAGGCACCAAAATCAAGTAAATCCACTGCCGCCGCCGCCGCCGACGACGACGATGTATTCACCGAAGACGAATATGACTGAGCTGATGGGAATGCAGCATTATTAGGTGGTGGTGGACGTTGTATTTTCTTCCCCCAATTTTGTGGTTGAGTGTATCCGTTCACAAGTGCAGCATTATGACTGGCCAGTGTTGTAGTTGTAGTTGTTGTCTGCCCTGCGACGACATGATGATTCGTACCACTACCACCATTACCACTCTCATCCTCCTCCTCCGGAGAAGGCTCACGATAATACCTCTTCTTTTCATAAACATCCACCACAAATCGTTTAAATTCATTAATATCACTCCCCTCTTGAGGTCGTCCCCCCACCCCCACGTCAGGTGCCGTAGCCAACCAAACCTTCCGTGCATAATCATTCCCATATCGTTTCAATTTCAAGACCTCGCCCATATCCCATGTGGACATGGTCACCGACTTGCATCGATGACTAATTGCCTGATGAGACGATTTGCAATTATTACATATGAAGGTGTAGTATTTGATGCAGATGGTGGAGAAGCCATATTTGCTGTATGTGCCGCAGTTGGGACAGGTGGTGTTCCCCCCCTGACGGGAGAGGGTTTTGATGGCTGTTTCGGCAGAGGTTGGCATTTTTTATTTGTTGTGTGTTATGTTGTAGTAACAAATATATTTTAAGTAGGGTTGTTGCCAGTTGCCAGGGTATTGTAGGGTGGGCGGGGCTGGTTTCCTCGTCATCGCATTCGTCATTCTGTATGATGTAGGTACCTATCTCCATGAAATCGAAATAACGGCTCTTTTCTTTGGACACTTCACACAACGTAAACTACATCGCTTTTCCGTCTGTAGACAAAAACGACAATAATAGATGTAAATATGTTAGACAGGGGACAGACCTACCATCCTCCTGGGGTACTTTTAGTCGAGTCAATTTCACCGATTTTTGAATCAAATTTTTTGACGAAAGCAACGACGTTAGATACTCTAGCGATGCTGTCAAGAGAAAAAAAGGCAACGGTCTCTTTATTGATCTGCTGCTGTAGAAAACAATCATGGCCTGCTTACTATATATATATATGTCGTGAAGTAGTCATATAATTAAAGAAGAAGGGGAAAGAGGAGTCTCATCGTCTTCTAACAATATCACCCTGCTTTCTCTTTTTTCTCTCTCGTTGAATAGTGTCCAACGACGGGGTGCAAAAGGCGAATAGTATAATAAATATTATGGAGTACTTGTTGTTCCCATCTCGGCGGACACGTCCTCTGCCAAGCGCGACAAACACTTCTCCGAACGAAGAACAAGAATATACGAATAATAATAACAGCAGCAAGCGATCAAGATTGCTATTCAATGATTTGGCGACGTCATTGTCATCCTCACCATCATCATCATCCTCGGCACTACCGTTCCTACAGCAGGCGCAAACATCATCATTTGAAACCACCTCCACCACATCGTCATCATCATCGCCATCCTCTCAGCAGCAGCAACAACAACAACACAGTCACGAATACTACTCGGCAATATCCTCCGCCCGCTATCGTCTCACCGCGGCACAATCGACATTCCTTTCCTCCCAATCTCAATTACAATCGGCTCAACTACAATACTCACGTTCTTTACAGGAAGTGAAGGATGCCAAATTGTATCTGCGAGAGGTGGAAAAACGATGGGGGGTGATTGTGATTGATCATTCGGATTTGGACAGTAGTAGTAGTGATGTTGATGATATTGAGGAAGAAAATGAGAAAACAAATCATCGTGGTGGTAGCCGTGGTGGTGGCTCAGGGAGGAAGAAGAGGAGGGTAGATGATCATAACCACAACAACAGTAACAACAACAGTCTTCAGCAGCAGGAACAACAACAACCATCAACAATCTCATCAATCACTACAAATCAATCCATCGAAATCACTTCCTCAGGAGAACCAATTGTCAATGGAATCTATCACCTCTCCACCACAACACCACCACCAACAACAACAAACTCCTCCTCCTCTTCTTCTTCATCTTCATCATCTAGCTACCACATCTACATTCACTCCTCTGGACCATTCTTCATCCATCAACAACATTATGATATATGCATCTTTCCAAAAATGTATGGAGATAAATTTCGTTGGTGTATTGGTTTAGTCCCTTGTTGTACTACTACTACTACTACTACTACTGCTACTGTTGTGGATCATCACCATCATCATCTTGCTGATTGTTGTTGTTGTAGTAGTAGTAATGGTGTTGGTGGTGAGAATAACAACAATAAGAATAATGGTAGGAGGAGTAATAATGAACAACAGCAACAACAACAAGATGATGATAAAAGTAGAACAACAACAACAAGAATTAGAGACTTTGATCTAGCCTTCGTTTACTATTGGACAATGGACATTCCAGTCTATTATCCTTTGCACAATACTACCATTGCCACTACTGCTACTACCACCACCACCACCACCAATGAAGATGATGATCAAGAAACAGCAGTCGTTGTACCTACATTATTATTATCATCAGGACTACAATGGGGTGCATGTCACGGAGTGCGTCCATTACCAAATATTTCCTTCTTTGGAGGGAAACAACGTTGGTGGCAGTTTTGGAAGAGATAAAAACTTGTATATATATGGGTGTGTGCATATATTTAGTACAAATCTAGTACAAATCAAAAGACGTTAATAAAAAGAAGAAAATGTTTATTGTATATATATAGATATGGTTCAGATATTATTTCCACCTCTACACAAACAAACACGCACACACATACTCTCTCTCTCTCTCTTTCTCTACCTTCCAAAGATGAGTTTAAAGTCTTCCAAGGTAGGTTTCATCGTCGCAACAACCTGTCGTCCATCATCATCTCCCTTCGTCTCACTCAGTATTTCATTTGCCATACCCTTCTTTTTCGTTTGAAGTTTCACAATCTTTTCTTCCACCGAATCAATAACAACAAACTTTCGTACTCGAACTACATTTGCCTTTTGACCAATGCGATGGATACGATTGACACATTGATCTTCCACGGCAGCATTCCACCATGGATCTACTATGAAGACACTACTGGCTGAAACCAAGTTTAATCCCACTCCCGCAGCCTTCATACTCCCGAGACAGACTGATCCACGTTGAATTTTTTGTGTGGATGTATCATTGCTATTACTCGATCTTGCAGCAGCAGCAGTAGTAGTATTACTACTTTTGTTGAAACTTTGTATCATGGAGATACGTTCATTTAGTGACATCTTGCCATCAATTCGGTAGCAAGCCACACTTCGTGCTCGCAAAGCCTCACCAATAATGTCAAGGAAGCGGAGATATTGTGAATACACAAGGACTTTGCATCCCGGATCCTTCCTCCAAACCTCATCCAACTCTTTTAATATTGCGTCAAGCTTGGCACTACTCGCGCCATCATACAAGGCAAGCTCCAACGTTTCTCGTGCCATATCCTTTTCCTCCACTACTACTACTACAGCCTTGGACTTTTTTTTATCAGGGCTCTGTTGGAAGAACTTGGACGTCATTTCTCCATCCTCTGTTTCTTTGATTTGGATTAAAGTGGACACCTGTACATATTCATTGCACACTGGGCATAGTCCTCCCTCGACACAGCTTTGTGTAGGCTTATTGGATAATTTGATTTGAGTCAGAGGATGATTTTTGTTGCTACGATTTTTCTGCTCTTGAAATTCATCCATGAGACAATCCTTACAAAACATGTGAGCGCACGGCGTGTGAACTGAATCTACCACATTGGGCTCCTCAAAGCAAATGGGACATTCTGTTTTCAAAAGCTTGTCGTGTGACTGGATGCATTTCGACACAGTCTCTGCGATTTCCATGGAGTGTTCGTTCGTAGAATGCTTGAACTTTGCTAACAAATCCTCTAGGAACTGTGATGGCGAAATATTGCGCAGAACAATAGGTTTTAGTGCAAACAAATATCAGACGAAAGTGATCGACGAAACGTTCTTACCTTGTCATTTACAGTGCTTTCACCATTATCATCATTATTGGTAGAAGAAGATACCTTGACCTCATCGTCTGCAACGAAGTCCGAGGATATAATTTCAGACTCTCTGCTCTGATGAACCGTGAGAGAAACATGATCACAAGCTTGCCTAAGCCTGGTCAACAACGAAAAAATAGCGAACCATGACTTTGACGCTGTTCCTGATTTGAGAAAGCCTTCAAATACAGACTGAGACCGCTCAAGAAGAGCATTGTAGAATTCACGCTCCGGATGACTCAGTATAACATTCACGACTGAAAAATCAATAGGGGGCAGAGTAAGAATTGGTGTACCATCCTCCATCAGGGTGTCTTTTGTTCGTCTTAAAATGATCGGGGCAAGAACTCTCCGAACACGACCAAATGCGACGGTTGCTGCCAAGGTCTTTGGAGAGGTTTCGACGCCGGTTTGATTGGCTTCACCAGTTGCATTGGCTCCACCTTCCACCTCGGCCGAAGCGGCGGAAGTAATAGCTTTCCTCCAAAAGCTCGCTTCACACCACGGCTCATGACGTAAAAACTTGAGCAGTCCATAGACATCTTGCAGGGAATTTTGAAGAGGAGTCCCTGTCACGGCCCATCGGCTCTGAGCTTTGAGCATGCAACATGCCCTTGATACTATTGTGGAGGGATTCTTTATACCGTGAGCTTCGTCCAAGATTACCCTTCTCCAGCCAAACATGAGTAGTGGTTGATTCTGCCCCGGTTTCGGCAAGCCACCATCCGATTTGCCGGACCGCATCATTGATTTGAATTCACTCTGAACAGTCCCATATGTTGTCACGACAACATCGACAGATGAGAAAGCAACCGCTGAAGATTTCTTTGCTACTTCATAAAACACCAAGTGAGAGAGAGTTGTTTTCGTTGCCAATTCTTCCTCCCATTGTGACACCAATGATAGGGGTACAATGATAAGAGTTGTCGCCGCCCTCGTAACTTTACCAGGAGGTTTCAAAATGGGCATTTTCTTGACTGTGGGTTCATCATTATCCGAAGTAATATCTATCACATCCACATTGTCTCGACCTGCAAGTGTTTCGTTCGTTCTATTATCGTCGGGAACACCATCCTCGGACTCTTTAGTTGTTAAAATCAATGATAAAAGCATGACCGTCTTCCCGAGACCCATTGAGTCGGCCAGGATGCCCCCAACGCATTGCTTTGGTGGGTTCGGTGGAACGCACGAGGCAATTCCAAGCAGCTCGTTGACATAAAAGGAAAACACTGCTGTCAAGTCGTCCGTGGCCAAAAATCTACGTCTCCACAAGGGATGATGTATATACTTCCCTCGGCTTGGGTTGGTTTGCCCAAAGTCTGCAACGGGGATGGAATTCGATGCAACCGAGTCGTCCGAAACCACCACGGGACCACAATCACATGATATTGGCTTGCTTCCATACACAACAATTGATGGATCTGAATTCCTCCTTGACGAAGCACTACCGGCTAGCTCTGCCAATAAATCCAAGTCTCCAACAGTCGTCTCACTCCGCCCATTATCTGTATCCGTTTCTTCACAAATATACCCCTCTCGTCGACACATCCAATGCAATGCCTGTCGTTGATATGGACGCAGCTCAACACCGGATTTGAATCCGATTGGGTCCGATAATTCGGGCAATGGCTTTGTTGATACTTTGATATTTTTGCCTGCAGCTGAAGCAGTAGTAGTAGTAGTAGTAGCAACGAGTTGATTCAACTCATTTAGTTCTTCATTGTCTTCTTCCATGGAATTTTGTTCAAAGTCTCCATCTCCATTAGAAGAAACAGATGAATCTCCATCAATGTCGTCATTGTCACGTTGATCTTTCTTTACCACAGCTGCTGCTGTATCCTCAGCTTCACCACCATTATTATTGTCTTCCTCAGACGCAGCACCATCACCGCTACCACCATCTTTTTTACCACCACAATAATCCAACAACGGCACCTCCTCCCCCATCTCAGCCCACTGTAATAAACGAAATGCTGCATCCGCCAACTCCTCTCGACTATACTTCGTCTTCATCTTATTCTTCTTCCTTGGAGTAGTAGTACTCCCACCCCTCATCTTCTTCCCACCACCACTACCGTTACCATCACTAAAGAATAAATTGGAATCAGTCTCACAAGATTGCCCACCAGAAGTAGTTGTAGTAGTAGCAGCAGTAGTAAACAAGTCAAAGAATTGAATAGGATCATTCAAATAAATCTTGAGAGATAAAGGAACATCACTCCCAATAATAATATGACGATCTTCCATAAGTGCTTCCCCCTCTAGATGTATTAATGGTGTTATTATTGTTGAAGTTTCGCTAGTAGTATCACAACAACGTAATCGTAATAGGGGTGATAATATCTCACATAAGTATGAATTGAGTGATCCTTCGACATTACCAGAAACGGAACGAAATCGTACTATTGGATCCATTGTTGTTGTTGTGAATGAAGAAGAAGAGGTTGTAGAATGATTCTTCCAATTATTATTTTGTGTAAAATCAAGTAATTCACCGTGATTTACTCGACCACGGATAGATTTGGAGCAGGCTACTGTCCATCGTTTGCATAGGAGTAGTCGATTGTTGTTGTTACTGTTGTTTTTGTTGCTTTGAGAGGGATATTTGATGGAACTACTGCTCATGGAACTAGATAGTCTCGACCGTTTGTTGCTACTCGTATTATTTGGTGCTGCCTTCTTTAACGACAATGATCTCTTTTGAAACGGAGCTGGAGTTGAGGTTAATCGTGAGTTGTTGCTACCAACATCCGCCGACGATGATAACGTCGTACTACTACCACTGCTAGTTTCAAACGAAGCTCCTGATGCTTCTGCGGAAGAACCCGTTAAAATCCGCTCCAGTGCCATCTCCACATTGTAGCCACTTTGACGTAATGTCTGTGACAAATCACTCTCTGAAACCTTCATGCCCATACCGGTGACAAAGTCACGGAGGGTGGATAGTTTATTTAGGAAGGAGGAATTGTTGGTGAGCGTCATTGTTTTTTTTTTGAATGGAAGAGAGCGAGGTGCGAATTTTCACTCCTGAATGCTATATACGATATCCTAAAGCACGCTATGAATCTTCAATATAAAGAAGGTGATGATGTTGTAAACCTACTAATGACGAGCACCACAAGCCACATACAAGCACACAAAATATTGCAATGCCGTCGTCAAACTTGCTCCTCGCTGGATGTGGATGAGTGAGTACGTACATACTCACCATAATATGCACTTTTAAGGTACAACCCACTTTTTACATAGCATCTGTCGAGAGTGATGTGTGTGTAATGCCCTTCTTATCGGTATTAAGGTTCTTCGTAACGGGAATCTGTCAAAGGTGATACACACGATATAAAATTTCAAATTTCGTTCAAAAAAGAGACGCCATCTTTCCGTGCCGGCCTCTTGCATTCATGTTTGTACGCAAGCGGGGTTGCCCTCTAAAATACACCAAGGAGAAGGTGGCATCGTGTGTAGTAATAAATCATAAATCCAACGTTTGAGAGCGCAAAAGGTGCGCGCATTTTGCTCCCCGATCATCGATTTTGGCACAGGGTAAGTAGATGGTTGTAACGACTTTTGCCTGGGCGGGCTTCTTTACAAGGTTCACAACGAGCGAGCCTACCTCTACTCTCTCTACTCTACCAAACATGGATGATGATATTATGATACTCATATGTGGAAGGCATTAACTTCCGTAAATTATTATTCGATTTACATGAGCAATAACAACACATTTTCTTGCCTGATGATAACGGACGTCCTCAGATTACAACGTTGAATTGTCGGGCCTATGACATCTCGGTTTTCAGTACAAGACAAAAAATAGACAAACATCATCATCATCATCATCATCATGTCATCCGAACCAGAGCTCTTCTCCCCAGAAGCACAATCCTTCTTCACCGATGCCATAACCTCGGCCCGTCTCCGTGTCTCCTTTGCCGAATCCATGTTGGCATACGCCCAACGTGAATTGGTCGATGCACGTGATGCTCTCCTTCGATTAGAAACACAACGGAAACGATTGGGTGTGCCCAATATTACTAATACAGAGGGTATGGAGTTACCCGATGATGTGTCCCTATTGAGTGAAGATCATGCTCATTCAGTGGGGTCCCGATCTACCATGTTTATTGGGTCGATAGGGGGGGCTACTTCTGATGAAAAGAGTAGTGGATTTAGTTTGAAGAATTCACTAAGAAGCCTCCGAGGGAAGGGGGTGAAACACGGCAGTGATAATCGATCGGTTTCATCGGCACCTGCCATTGTGAAGAGGAGTGGCATTGGTGATGACTATATTGCGTTGAATACGCCATCGTCATCGTTAGATGAGATGGGTGATGCACCAACGAAACGATCGGTTACCCCCGAGCGTGACGAAGAGTCACCCTGTGGCAACGACAGCAATCACAACAACAACAACAACAACAGCATAAGGAAGGATACATCAAAGAAATTGTTTGACATATCTCCAGCTAGAACTGCTAGCACTGCTCCAATAGAACATACCCCAGAGGATGATGACGATGCTAGGTCACGAGCATCAGCTCGATCAGCCGCCTTGGAAACGAAAGATGAGGACGAAACAGTAGAGTATGCGATATTCAAACAAATGTTGAAGGATCATTATTCTCCACCCCGGAAAGAAACGGAAACAGAAATGACTTACGACATCACCGAAGAGACACACATTACCAACTTTGAACCAATCCAAATAGACATGGTCACAATGGACACAATCATTGAAGAACCAGCAGATCCCGAAGACGGCGTTGCAGTCATTCAAGTAAGTGAATGCGGCATACAGCAAGTCAATGGAACATATCTCAAATTTGATGCACGTGATGGTGTACCCACATATTCAAAAATAGAAAAATTTGAAGGGTACGAGACCATGTTTACCATTGGACGGTGGGCTGCCGCTAATGGAAACAGAAAATGGTACATTACCGCAATTGTTCCGGGGCGGAGTCCTGCGATGAAATCAGTATTTTATGTTGCCTACAGTGCATCGAATGTTCCACCAAAAGAAGGGTGGATGGTGGTCGATGAAGGTTTTGATTTGTTCCTAACTCCGGAATATAAAGAAAAGGGTGTTCCGGCTGCACCGACACTTGAGTGGGAAACGGACGATGATGTGGCTTCTGTTGCCAATACTCACATTTCTAGAAGAAGCACATTATCCAACTCTCATTATTATGAAGTTGGACAACAGGTCTTGAATGGTTTGACACGGGATAAGGACAAGGAGCCAAGACGGTCTTTCGAGTAGATTTTTTGTTGTTGAAAAAGGGCACAAGGTGATGTAATGTCATCGTCAGAAAATCGAATGTAATAATGTAATGTGTAGAAGATGAAGGTGCGTTTGGCTTGCCGCCCCGCGTGTTCACCAATTCATCACTTTCAGAATAATGTTTGCTTAAGTGGTAATTTTCAGTACTCAATGATGTGATCAAGGAGTTCTGCTTTTCTTCAAAATCTCGAAATGACTTTATATGTGATCAAAAAATGTTGATCTCTACCTCTACTACTTACTTTGCGCCGAACGAACTAATACATGGTCTATCCTTATTCAATAGCTGTCGATTCTTCCACTCTCCCCATTCCAAACGAGGCAATACGAATCTTTTTTCCACAAGAAGTCGCCTCCAAGATCCCCTGGGGGCAATCCATTCTGTCTCCTACATTGCCATCCGTCTCTTTCTGATGGCATACTCTCACCTCTGACAAATAACCTTTGTAACAAATCAGAGCAGCACGTTGAGCCCCACCATAAAACTCAAGCAAGTCATCCTTCGTCACAAAAGACTGTTCCTTTTCCGCCTTTTTCATGATTGAAGGAGTAGGTATGAGCTGCTTCAACGCATGAGAAAAATAATCTAATTGACTTAAACCCGTGCAAGTGCCATGCTTACTCCATTCGTGCTCCCAAAAATCACCATAAGACGTCGAATTTGGTAGTGCCTTTATGTTTGGCCACTGTTGCTCGAGTTCATCACGGATTGGCTGAAGGATGGAGAGGTCGAATTGTTCCGAGGAACAATTTTGAGGGTAGGAGCCATCATCGTTGTTGGGCCATAGTCCGTGGATGGTTAATCCATCCCAAATTCGTTTCGGGTGGTGGCATCCTTCCGGCTCTTCATGTTTTTGAGAACAGAATTCAGGCTCATGCGTCACTTTGTGGAAGTTGAACAGAGAGAGAGAAAAAAATCAGCCTTTTGCCCTGTAGACATATCGAAAAATGAAGGGGATCAGTTATTTAATGGCAACAAAATCATTACTTACTGGAAAAGACGTAAAAATCAAACGATGCCTCATGATTTTTATGGTGTGATGACTTTTTTCTGTGCGGCGGAACAAGGTTCTTGTGATGCCTCTTGTCATCATGACCGACCTCAACGACTTCATAATTCTGATCAGCTGAAGCTAGTATGCTGTCGACCGCTATGTTATTATGGGTCGCACGAATCATACCGCTGTTATCCTGATTCACAACATTATTTCCCTCTATGACAGATATGAATTGAGCTAGGCATGTGGCCGCGAAAAGAAGTATGGCTGGTGTTGCCATGACGGCCCGTGTGCAGGATAATGTGAATTCGGGTGGCATGATGATGGCTGCTACTAATAATCTCTGCGTGATGATGGTGGTGGTGCTACTGAGCGGGGCGGCTATTTGCTATGATGACAGCGAGATGACAGCGCCTCTAGTTATCACCGCTCATGGTGCGCTAGGTGACTGGTGACGTTCAGAGAAGAATTTTCACAAAAATTCCGTGAGGTTAGATATTTGTGTATGTAAAATATTTTAGACATCAAATATGTACCTCTCAGAACATACACGCCTACATATCTCTAGAGATACTTCTACTTACACAATACATCTGGAGACGTACAATAACAAAGTCTTCCCGCCCAGCCCACTCTTCATTTTGCCCGAAAATCCATAATTCCCCCCAAAATAACGACCATGACACGGCCTATGGCCGTCCACCACCGATGGAGTTACCAACCCAAATCATTAACAACAAACGTAACGAGTCTATGTCTACCAACAATGACCGCAGGATTTATTATTATCTTGTGAAACCATCCTTATTAGTGCCTTGACACATCTTTTATGTCCGTTAGCGAAAATAACGAACTCGCCCGCTACACAACAAGTCTTCGCTGACAATGTGGTCCTCTACAATGCTACACACCGATTAGTTAACGATAAAATAATATGACAATAGTGGGTGGCGGATTCTCGACCGTGCTCCTCGTTTATATAGCCTGTCCCGATGATATTAAGACATGTTTTCTAATTAGAAGCATCATCACAAAATTTGAAGATCAACGCAGTCAGATCAACTTCCTGTCAGCCAAGTCAGCAACACCGTTAGCTAGGGAGATAGATACAGTCATCCGTATACGCAAAACTCTACAGAACTTGCGGGATGGTATAATGTGATCCTTGATGTGATGAGACCTGAAGAAATCAGTGAATAAAACGTGCTGAAAATGACTGTTGATGTGATCCAAGGATATCTGTAATTGTGGCCGCTTATTCTTGATTATTGTACCATACTCTACAGCACAAGAAGTTCTTTTTTCTTTTCAAGCGGATCTTTAACGTAGCAACGCATTTCAGTAAAACTATTCTTAGTCTTAGTGAAACTTAATGAGCATAATATTTCTCATCCAAATAAAAATCTATGGCCTCATCTTTTCAATCAAGCTTCTATCTTCTTCGCTTGGCTCAAACTGCATAAAGAAAAATACCAATACAGCCACATATTGTCGTCTAGCCTAAATGAAACTCTAAATTACTCTAAAATCGATGACATACACGAAGAACTCATTTGAAACAAACACCTTCCCACCTCCACACACCATTTGCACCTCTTCTCCTCCTGACATTACCTTCTTCGTCCCAGTAAACGCTTCCACTTACTTCCGCCAGGGAAAAACTACAAGAACACCAGTCATCCCTTCTATCATTAGCCCGTCTACCATGACCTTCTTCCACTCGCTCTCGATCTGGTCAAAGGGCACTTGTGAGACGATTTTGGGTCTAATCTTGCCGACTTGAAATAAATCATGCAAATAGGCCAGATCTTCTGTGAACAATTCCTTATCGTCATTGAAACTTTGGAATATGTCATAATCAATGGCTTTGTCGTTGATAACGCGTTCTTTGTAACTCTTCAGATAGCGACGCATCTGATTTCCGCGAGTCCCCGTGTGTGGCTCGAACTTCTTCTTACTAGATGTGATGTTTAGCCTTACTAGTCGTCCACGCGTCTTCATAATCTTGAAGAATGATGGATTGTAATCGGGATCTCCGACTGTATCAACGATCAAATCCATCTTGCCTCTCCATTTCTTCTTCCACATCTTCTTCTGGTAAAATGGATACCAATGATCAGCGCCCATTTCACAAAAAATTGGGCTATGAGACACAGTGTAGACAATTGCACCAGCATTCCGCGCTAAATTACTCAAAGCTAGCCCATCTGGAGTGCCAGCACCAAAAATCAACACTTTCTTTCCTAAGAGAGGAGTTCTCTTTTGCTCTTGTCCAGCATCGTCTGCAATCAAGTTAACAACGGATTCCAAACACTGGTAGGCTGGCATGTACGTCGAAAGCAGTGCAACTGAAAACACTTCATCTGCATCTTCTGGCAGAGGAATCACATCCTTGGCATCAATGCGCACGTACTGAGAGCATCCACCTCCATATGGCAATAAGGCTGCAATACGTTCGCCTGACGAAGACGTGTACTTAGTGTTCATTCCTGCATGAACGACATGGCCAACAATTGCATGTCCTGGCACCCAAACGTCGTCTTTCAACTCCTCGTTAATGTCACGGCGAGTTCTTTCAAGACAATCTCGCGTAGAGATAGCGGTAGCATCTACTCTAATAAGCACTTCTTCTTCAAACAGCTCATGCAACATTCCGTCCATTCTCACCAACCCTGCCTCTGGGCTGTATCTGAATGAAGTGTTCTCGAGCCCCCCTCTTGGATAGTTTCCTACTTTCCCCCTTCCTTGTTTGTCGTCCGTGTCATCGAATAGTTTCTTTGGTTGAATCAATGCGTCTGCTTCTCCTTCCGACTCCTCCTCCGCTTCACCCTGGAAGATGAGGTGATGAAGATTATTGGACAAAATTTCATTCACATCTTGAACAAGTTCAGGGAAAGCGCATTCAAGTCTGCAGAACGTTGAGTCTGTAAAACGATCCATTGGAGACAAAATATTATCCTTAAAAATCTTCAAACACTGATCCTCTTCGGCCTTCTTGTGATTTGAAACTTTTTCTGAAGATTCCTTAGATGAGATTGACTTATCCTCATCCAATAGAGAAATGATATTTTGTTTGCGTAGATTGTCTAGGTCTGGAGTTTGTTGAGTTGCAATCATCATATTATCGTATTCAAACTGGGATGTCGGACTACGTGAAGAAGCCACACCATTGGGGCTCGGTTCCATGACGACCTCTTTGTTTTGCGGGGTGTTCGGAGTTTTCGATTTTCTTGTCACTACCACCGAAGAAGCCACTCCATTGGGGCTCGGTTCCATGACGACCTCTTTGTTTTGCGGGGTCTTCGGAGATTTCAATTTTCTTGTCACTACCACCACTGATCGAGGCAATTCCCTTGGACGACGTGGAGGGGTCGGCTCCTCAATCTCCGCCGCCTTCGCTGCCACCCCCGCCTCTGCCTCACGGAACGGTGGGGCGGCACCACAACTGCAACCCCAACCCTCCGGATCTGGCCAGCCATCGTCGTTGCTGGTCGTGGATGCAACCGATGGCATCTCTAGAGGTGGATCAGGAAACTTGAGCAATGGCGGAAATCCTCCTGCTAGAAATGGATCCTCCTCGAAGAGATCAAACACTTTTTTGTGTGTGGTCGTTGACGCTGCTGTCGCCGCTGCCTTAGCCTCTCGGAACGGATTGCAGCTCCAGCCATCGTCGGGAAAACTGAGCCACGGTGAAAACCCTGCTGATGAATCCTCCGCTACCATTTGTTGTTAGCTAAGCCTTGGCCTTAAAATGTATGTAACTGTGAAGAGTAAAGAAGATGGCTGATAACTGAATAGTTAGCCTTGCCTTATTACATCATGATGGTAGCACAAGAAGTAGTGAGGACGCCGCGAACCTGACATACAAGATCGAATTCATCGGATCGGTTTGAACTTTGCTGCGAGAAAGAAACTTCTCGCTGCACTCCTCTCTCTCTCTATCTACAAAGAGATGATCTAGATATCTATCTACGTATCTATTTTAGTGCACTCCTCTAGATAAATGACGACAAGTACTGGTACAGATGGAAGTACTTAGGATCTTATTCTCATTATCATATTCCAGACGATTCCCTTCCCTCCCGATGACTCCCACGCTTTATTATGGTCGATCGGTAACCTTATTGGCGCTCTTGCCACAACTCTTCCTCTGTCTTCTACGATCTTTAGTGACGGAAAAAGATGCAACGAGCGAGAGCTTGATGTTGATGATTGATACCCTACGGCTATGGGACGAATGCGATTGGAAGTTCAAAATTCCAGTCGTTCGTGATTTGAACTGAACTCAGTTTATGTAACCCTGCAGGGTTCGTGCAGTTATTCGTTTAATAAGTTAGTAGACGGAAATAGAAATAGTCTAAATATATTACTCTCTCTCTCTCTCTCTAGACCAAACAATGATTGCACAACATCCCCTCTCTCTCCCCTTCTCTCTACAAACCCATCCCAACAATGTTATTATCTCTATATTGGATAGAACTTTCCATCATCGGATCCGAAGTGACTGGGATATTGGAATAAGTTGGTTGAGAAGCAGGGATTGGGGGTAGATTCACCATCGTCGGCTGTGCGGAAGAAGCCAACGATGACGATGCCTCAACCGAAGAACCACCACCCTCATTAACAACAACACCAACACCCCCCTCTTCCAACTTGGGGACCAACTCGCCCCAAATCTTCTCCATACTCCTATTCAACTCAATCTCCAACATGATGAATTCCAACACTACCATTTTCATCTCCTCCGCCTTTTCTCTCTTGAATCGATCGACCTCCCTCAAAACACGTTGACTACATTCGGCATAATCCTCACGTGCTGCTTCTGCCGCGGCTTGGTATCGTTGAATGGACATTTCAGTAGAATAAGCCTGCCCCTCACGACCGGGGGACATCCGTAGTCGATGTAAGTTCACTTCACGTGTTTGAATTTCATGGAGTAATGCAGTGTAAGAGACTCGTTTATCATGACGCCGTCCCAATGCCAATTTCACTGCATGAATCGTCTTTAAATAATCCTTGAATGGTTCTTCCAATTTCTTCAATTCGGCATCTGCATGTTGTGCCGACAATCCCGATAACAAATCAGCTGTCGATCCAACAATTTGCAATTTCTTCCCAAGAATCTCTCCCTCACTTTGTCCCAATTGATGGAATGCCAATCCAAATTCAAACAATCCATTGGCGATTTCTTTACTCTTCCGGACTAACCCCGACGCTTGATGGGAGACACGTTTCATTTGAATAGATAATGATTCAATGTATCGTTCAATTTCATCGAATAGATCATCATCAGGGGAGGATACCAAATCATTACTTAATGTAGTCTTGGCCTCGCTAAACCATTTTTTTATCCCCGCAGTCTTTTGAGGGGTTAGATTGAATGCCCCCGCTCCAGATAGGCTGCTGCTGCCATCCCGTCCCATGAATCCACTCGTACTCATATCACCACCAAAAGTACTCTCCCCTCCTCCACCAAACGAGTTGCTATTATTATTATTATTATTATTAGTTTTTTTATCCACACTCTTGGAAACATTCTTGGCATGCTGAAACGTAACATCATCCGCCCGTAAGAACGTGAATAATGCCATACAATCCATCAATTCCGGATGTAAAATAACTCTACGTAAAAAACGTTCCAATGCCACACGTCGCTCCTCGACGAATTCTGGTGAGAAACGACTTACCGCCTGTTTTTCAGGAAGGGGTGGGACGATGGATCCGGCACGTTCCTTGTGTAAACGTTCGTATAGCCAGAGGAAATCTGAGTATCGGCGAAGTACTGAGGAGTATTGACCTTGATTGTTTTGTAGGAATAGATCCTCCGTCTCCTCTGAAGTGTTGTTGTTGTTGTTGTTGAGTGGGGGAGGACGACAATCTACTCGGTAGGAAGTGTATTTATTCATCCCATCGGCATGGATGACAGGGTCGGACACTGTGATGTAGCCAATGGCATCTTCTCGTCGTCTGTTGTTGTTGAGTAATGTTGTTGTGAGGATGGACGTGGTGATATTGGGTGATTCTTGGGGTTGTTGTTGTTGTTGTTGTGTTGATAATGATGATTCGACACCAGTGGTGGGAGCGATGGCGGCCATTGTTGTTGTTGTTGTTGTTGTTGTTGTTGCTGTTTTGCACTGTTGTTGGCACTGTTGTTCTTGTATTATTATTGTTAGAATCAACTTCTATTATTCATTCTCGACCAATTCAATGCTATATGCAAGCTAGCAAGCATCAGCATTATGCAAGAAGCAAGCAAGAACAATTCAATGTTGTGAACGAATGAAGTATGAAGAAAGAAGCCCTACGTAACAATACTTTCGACCGAAGGTACATTATATCTACAGGTATCATCTCTAGAGAAGTGAAAGATTCGTTCTTCTGTCATGAAGGTACCTAAAACTGAAAAGTATCAGGCAAACCCATTTTAGTTCCATGAAATACGTTTTGGATAAGCATGTGGTATTGAGTCTTGTAGTTGGGGGTTAAACCTAAACATGGTAAAAACATGGTATGGTAGACCATACGGAACGAAGAGAATTCTAAATTTCGAAAAGACGAACGACGCGGCAACGACAGCCAACCAATCGTCACGCCCTTCCAGAAAAAGTCAGCTTAAAAATAATTTCATCAATTCCTCTCCAGTGACAGATGCGACATCCCGTAAGATTTAGTACTATTTCAACGTGCGCTTATTTTTAACTTGCTTAATTATTTTGAGTTTGAACTCTCATAAACGCTTTTTCTTTATCATTAAGGGGAAATCTGGAAATCCCATTTTGCACCATCTATCTTGCTTGCCATTGAAAAACGTCATACCATTGTTAAACGTCATCGTATCGCAGTTATTGTCGTCATCAGCTCCGACCTCCTCATTAAATTCTCTTTTATCGTTAATTTACTTTCAATATTATATTATGGACGCCCACAACATGAAGAAAGCCACCGCCACCGGAAAGCGTAAGGCCGAAGACCCCGCTGAAGAAGCCGTTGATGTAGGTGCTCCTCCCACACCTGATCAACAACCACCATACGCACCTCAATATGGAGTGGGTGATGATGTAGCAGCAGCAGCAGCCACCTCCACCAAGAAAAAAGCAGCAGCAGCAGCCAAACCGACCGATTCAGCCAAAGTTCAAGCACGGTTGGAGGCTAATCGTAAAGCGGCGAGGGAATCACGTCGTAGGAAAAAGGTTCTTGTGGAGGAACTTCAACGATCGGTACGTCGTTTGTTGTTGTTGTTGTTGTGTTGGGTATTTCTTTGTGAATGTTTTTGGGGTCTAGAGAGGGGATATTACATCGATGCCATAATATGATATCTCTAGTCTCACCCAATTCAATTTGTATGAAATAATAATTAATTGATGTGCCCCCCCCCCCTCCCCCACATGCTATCTTATCCTCACCTCGCCACCCCTCTCTCTCTCTCCTGTTTTTTTTCCAGGTCATCTTCTTCTCAAGGGCCAATGGTCAATTGAAACAAAAGAATGACGAATTGGAACGTATGTTTATCCACGCACAAGCTCAAATTGCCGCGAGGAATGGTATTGTCACCACCGAGAGGGTACAAGAAGAGCAGAAGGGTCAGGGTGGTGGTGAAAATAATACTGATGAACAACGAAGCAAGACCGAGGGCGATAGAGAAGGAGGGGCAGTCAAGACTGCTAATGTGGATGGTGATGATGCCGCTGAAACCAACGAAGAAGATGATGTTGAGGGTACCCTTGTTCAACAACAGCAACAAAACGACGCCCAACAACAACAGCAACAACCACAACAAGAAATCACCAACATTTCTTTCCCCGGCATGGTCCAGCAACCTACCCCATTCACGGCTGTTCCAGGTGCTCCCGCCATGGATCCAAATTCCATGATGATGTACATGATGATGAGTGGAATATCTCCGATGATGGCAGCAAATCCAATGATGGCATTACAAATGTTCAATCAGTTCAATGCCGCTGGAGCGATGGTGGGAGGAGGTCTTCCTAACCAGAATCAGCAGCAACAGACTCAAGGAGGGAACGCTGCTGCTGCTGCTGCTGCTGCTCCTCCCGCTGCTTCATTTCCAATGCCTCTGGGTATGGGAAATGTCATCATGCCCACGCCTGGAGGAGCATTCAATCCATTCTTGGGAGTAGGACAACAGCAGGGAGCTTTTGGTGGCTTTCAAGCTGCTCCTGCCGAGGGTGATTCCTCATCCGCAGCAGCAGCAGTGGCACGAAATGCGGCACCTGTTGCTGCTGAGGAGCACGTTGTTTAAGTTTTTGAATTGGCCCCCCAAGACCGAGCCCTCATTTTCATGGATTAATGGATCTACTCTTTTATTCTTGTAACAGTGTTAAACTTAGTCATTCTATTTTTGAAGCTGAGAAAACTTATTGTCTTCCCCGAATCGCTTTTGCTAATACTACCCCCCTACTTCCTATTGACGGCACATTTTACTTTCTCATTCAGTCGTCTTTGCGACGCATGACTCCCATTCGCCCGAATGCTTCGAGCATAAAAAGACCTTGGCATCTTTGAGATTCTCATTATAATTGATTTCAAACTTGTCCTCCTTGTCGACACAAGACGTCTTTCCCTTCTCAACAGCATCAAATAGCAATGCAGAAATGTAATCTCCCTTCAGAGCATCATCTACCACTTTGATGTACACGTGCTTTCCTAAGAAATTTTCCAAAGAGTGTGGAAATTCCTGGCTTGGTTTTGGAACAGCAGCCACGACTCCTCCAACAATTGCCTCTTTGTTGAACTCATCTCTCACCATACAATCAACATCCACCTTGAGAATCTCACCATTGCTGAACTGTTCCTCGAGCACACCATGAACGGATCCCTCCTTCCCAGCAAATTTCCAAACAGATAAGGACACCTTTGCACGGCAGGGTGAATCATCACGATACGACCCGAAACAATGGTTGGTATGTGATCCAGACGCAGTAAGCTTGGCGGTGATTGGACCACGATTTCTAACTAGTCGAGCGGCGTATTCATCTGTCACATCGCCCTGAAAAATGTTTTAAATGCAGCAGCAGAGAGAGAGAGAGAGAGAGAGAAGCAGCAAGTCAGAGAAAACATTAAAAAAAGGCTTCTTTTCCGAGGTCAAAGTAAGAATCCTCAAAGTAGTAAAGCAACTTACAGTATCTTTTATATCATTTTCGTGGTAGGTAGACTGTGGTTCAATGTCTTCTTTGTTTTTCATTAATCGTGCAGCTTTTGCTCCTTCGATTTCGTCCTATATTCGGTGTTACATGAGAGAGAGAGAAGTTAGAGAGATGTGTGTGTAAGCTTTCTCCTTGATATAGTGGTTCTATACAAGACACAGTTACTGGAATCATTCAACGGACGAGGCTGTCCACTTACCATGGCAATAGGGGCAGAGTCGCCTTTGGTTCATTGAGAAGAAACAGATATAATATGGTATAGAGTGTTGTCAGTTCACCGTTAAGTTGAAAAAGAAGAAAATTCAGAAACAACATCAAAAAAGTCTTTTTCTTACCGCTGGCCATAACATGTACCAGTGCAGCAGGCGAAAGGATAAAAGCTGTATATAAGATTCTAAGCATCATCATCGTGTTGTTCTTCTCGATTGTTGTTGTTGCTGCTGGTCAGGTCGCTGCTCTCGTCCAATGTGCAAGCGGCAAGATCGTCAACTTCATCAATTTTTTTCTCTGACATCTGACACGGAAGATCTTTTTCGGGTTCGCTTTCTCCTCATCTCCTTCCCTTCTTCTCTTTCCGATTTTCGCAGGGCATCATCCTTGAAGTTACGAGTAGTCCTTTTCTATGTCTCAGTTCATTAGTGTTACATAACATCAATCCAGCAGTCTCGGCATGAGTGTACTTGTGCATGCAAAAAGATAGCAATCAGCTCAAACTGGTCGCTCTCAACTGGCCAGTTTTGGTGGTGCACGCCCTCAATACTCGCCTAGTTTCTCTCGGGCAGTTGGACTCCAAGATAACTTTCAATTGTCTCTCGCATGCAGTTTTCAGTTTCTTATTTACCGCAGCTTCACGGCAAACCCTTTCACCCTTCGCTGCTGTCTCGACGGCCGGTGGCACGGAATATGCGATCCTTCTTGGAATGTTGGTTGACGCATAGTTTCAATTGCATATGTGCAGTCTCACATTGACATTGCGAAGTCATACGCAACCTCTCTTCAAAAATCAAGACTCCGTCTTCAACTGTATTCTCGTCAACACCGGAATCTTCACCAAATCCTCCCTCTACATTTGTGATGAGCAATTCAAACTCATCCATGTAAATCTTCGGTTCTCGGATGATACAATGAAGCCACAAACATGTCACGAATTTGGTACGCACCGGTGCTGACAGCGTTGACCGCCGCAAGTGCGACAGCAGCAGAGTAGGCAATTACAGCGAAGATCCTCATTGTTATTGGGGTGTGGGTGAAAACAAACACTCAACGTGATTCACCACTCTCAACGTGATGCAAGCTATTCGGACGCTGGCGTGCAAATAATCTGACATTTAACCCGTACGGGCATTTGCTTTGTCGTTGTTGTCCGCGCGGTCTGCGGGCGACTCGTGTCTGTCACAATCGCAATCAGCAGCCCTACAAAAGATGCTATGAAGTAGCAATAGCAAATGATAATATTAAGTGTTCAGTAGCATTCTCTTATTATTGCAACGGCCCCGCCTCTATTGTACGGACCCACTCATCTGCAAAATATACAAAATGGCAGATGAAGAAAACGGCAACAACAACAATCCACCCCGGAGACGGCCGACCCGAAACCGTAACAACGGCACAACCCTCGCCTCCTCCTTCAAGGAATTTGTCGGTAATGCCAGTTCTTGCGAAATTCAAGAGTTTTCAAGTCAATTAACTGCGGCATTGAATTCTGTCTCATTAAAGGAAGAAGATACAACTTCGTTCGCTACTGATGCGGATGGAAATAAGGTTGACGATCCAAATAACAACAACAGCATATCATCTTATGATAGTAATAGAAAAACGCAAAGACGTCCCTCCGATGATTTTTATACACCTCAACCAACCTCCAGACGAAATTCAAAGGCAGGTGATCAACTATTAGCGGCGATGAAGCAAACCGCTGCAGAATTATTATCTGAATTGGGTGACATTTCTGATGATGATGATGATGACGAGATTGTTGAGGGGAAATTGGTTGTTTGAGGGTATTTATGGTCGGTTTGGGGGTGATGTTGTAAGAGAGGAGGATTTGAGATTTTTGGGCCATGTTGAAAATCACAACATAAAAGTACCACAGTACCTAATACAGTGGCATTATGATTTGGTGTTGACGCGAAATGATGATCTATTATTTTGAATATTATTACTATTTCTTAGTAACATAATATGAAAGTCACTCTTAATGTTGCTGCGAGTTTAATTAAATGTTCTAATGCTGCTCCTTTACAGGATGGTGGAATGGGTGTGGAAACAAGGGTTCTTCGCAAAGATCTACCATCATGAAGGGAAGTCGAAATGCATGGCTAGGAATAGAAAACCACGGACGAAGTAGTAGTAGTGGTAATTGAATCTTGTCCTGCTGCCTTTCCAGGTCCCTACTTAAGTAAGTAACACTTCGCTCGGACATAACACTTAAGTACCATACCATAACTCATTTATTGTTATTGCAAGGAGGAAGTCGGGGAAGAGAAAGAAGAGAGAAGAAAGACAAGAGAGTCAAGTAAGTAAAAAGTACAAGTACAGTATTTCTCCATCAAGAAGACAAAAGAAAGAATCTTTTGAATATTTTTAAAAAAAATTGGTTTGAATTGGTTTCTCGTGTTTCGGGAAAAGGACATTGAGCCCCTTCCTTCATCCCATCCTGTCGTGTTCACATTGTCTCTGTCTTGTAGCCGGCGGACACGAAAATTCAGGAAACACCACAATCAAAGTGTAGTTGACTTCACAGGCAAGGCAGCGCTTTATTTTAGAGCAATCTATCATCTTCCGCACAAGACGTCCTTCCGTCTATCTACGTCGGCGACGATAGAGGGAACACATAATACTATTTAATTATAATATACGGAAACGTGCTTTGATTTATTTGATGAACAGATCAAAGAGTAACATCTACTCCGATAGAGACCATGCGCATGACAACTCCTTCTAAGCATCCTTCTTCTCCTACCACGGGCGACGCCCAAGGCAATCTTGGTGGTAAATCACCCACTACGGCGATGAAGAAAGAAAAAATCATAGTATTTTCCCTGGGGCCGCTGAAGATTTCCAGAACTAGGTCAATATTGACAGATGATCGCAATCGCAACGTGCTCAAGGAGGAGGAGGACTCTGAGCCGGAGACGTTGTTTCAAAAATATTTCACGTGCTCCGGCGGAGCGTGCTTGGGAGAGGGGGGATCCCCTCCATCCTCTAAGGGAAAGAAAGAAGTTGAAGAAGGTGATAATTTTTTGGAGGATTGAATGCATTGGTATATGGTAACGAGAACGTCGCTTCGGCGGCGTGCACATATTATAAATTATTTGTAATGTGTGGTAGGAGTTAGAAATGAACTTTTTAGAAGTAATAAACGATTCTTTGTGCAAATACGAAGACAGTGTTTAATATGACAAGCAATAACAGCTCCTTAAATATATAACGCAAAAATTACTTTTGACTAACCAATCTAAGATTTTACCTTGTCGAGAAATCCCAGTCGTCTCTCGATGACTAAATTTTTACCAGTATCACCACTACCCTGGCGATGAACATAATAAGGAACTAGCAAAGAGATGTAGATGAACCATCCCCCCCCTGTGAAAGTTCCTACAGGGGATATTCTTGTCCCTGCTTAATAGCCATATACACTATACATTCACTGCATTTTGACACGAAAGTGGTGCCTCATCGGGGGGGGGGGGGGGCTGGAAAAATAAATGCATTAAGCTACGCCTTCATCCACAAATGATTCATAAGGTAGAACCTTTGGTTGATGAATTGCTTGGGCACGATGAAGCGCTTGATAACGATGGTAGCAAGGTGATGTAGTTATTGGAGGCAGATTTAGAAGAAGATGATTTGCTTGTCTTTGCTCTCCAGTATTAATAGCCTAGTACTCCCACAGACGATAAATACTTGGGTTGTGTCGCTGGTTACTACAAATGTATAAGCATTTTGAGGGGTTATCGTAAACGAAACGCGTGAAAGAAGAGCTGACGTTTTCAAAATCAAATCAAACACGCTCACGAAAAAGCTTACAAGAGCAAGTCATTTTGCTGTTGAAATCGGGAATGTTAGGAATCTTTTTTCCCGAGTGTTGACGTGATTCGGTGTCAACGTTCGCAGTCAACGTGTTGTTTGTGCAGATATCGAAAATGGGATCGCATCCCTCCTGCTGGCGTGACATCGAGTCTGGTCGATCGTGACGTGATGCATCTGAGACGAGATAACCTAACAAGAGGTAAAAGGCATGATTGTAAGTAGTGGAGTATCACATCATATCGATGCCGTGTAAGGCCTCTGATGACTGTGACTCCTTCTTAATGGTTGTTTTGCTTGGAAGAATGGACATAATGGAGCAGATGAGAGAGTACTACTTATGCAGCAAGCAGCTGAGACCTGGCTCTGAGTCGTATCATGATGATCAATCATGTAGCATTTATTTTATTTAACTACACACGGCTACGTGGTAATGCTATGTAGGCCACAGGGAGTTTCCAATTCCTGCGTCCGTAGTGGTTGTGTTGGTGCGTGAGGTTGCTTCGCTTAAGGCGACGAAAAGCCTCAATGTCTGTACAGGCGGTTGTTTGGTGAAGGGTGTCGTCGATAGAGGTTGTTGGTGACGACTCCTTCTTGTTGCTGGCTGAGGACGCATCATCGTCCACACAACGTACTGATTCCTACGTAATACTAACCAAAAAGCCCATCAACAAAACAAACAAGCGGCCTAATAGTGTGTCCACGCATCAAATTTGTTACGACATTTGCGCAACAAATTTGAAATTTGCGCAACAAATTTGGGGGGCGCAAATTTGAAATTTACCATACTTATGACAATTTGTCATAAGTATGGTAAATTTCAAATTTGTGCTTTTGCTCATGTGTGTACCAAATTCCTCTGTAGAAGGAAATCTGAGGAGAACTGGGGGGAACCCTCATCCCCCCTCGCTTTTGCAAGAACCCCGAAGCTACGAACCTCTCGAACCCAAGCCAAATAATGTAAATGGTAAATGCCAACAAACAACAAGACAGCAAAAAGAAATATCGATAAAACAATTGTTATTGTTGACGCCCTACAAGGGATGATGACAAGGAGGAGGCAACAGGCTTACAAAGAAGCTACTGCTGATGCTGATGCTGCTGATGCTTCCGGTTCCGGGATGAGACGAACAAGGAGGAGGTTGGGGAGAGATGATGTGGCAGCTGCTAATCCAGAAGCATCAGCAGCAGGCGAGACCGTGGCTGCTCCTGCTCGCCCTGAAAACGCTGCTTCTATTAATGCGCCATCTCCTGCATCTGCTGCTGCTGCTCACCTCAACGATGACCGCGACGATGCGCCTGTTGTGATGGCCGCCGCTAATCCAGAAGTTTAATAGGAGTGAAAGACATGGAAACGCAGCGAGTGATGACTCATCCTTCTCTGCGGACGAAGAATCATCTAGTGACGAGCTGTTCAATATTAATGTCCCCATTGCTTGCAACAGTCAAGCTGAGGCTGGAGGCATCAGTTCATACGCGCCAACAGCGCACTTCCCTGGGTAGTTTCCTCGGTGCAAATCAGCAGATGCATTAAGAGATGCATGAGAATGCATTCATGAGTTTCATCCAAACTGCTCGTAATCAGGAAGGAGGATTGTCAGCAGCTTTGGGTTATGGCAATCGAGCTGCCGCACACCGCTTCTCTTTTCAGTGCAGGCGGACCATTTGCCCAGTTTGAAGCGAAGTGGAATACGCCGATGAACGTAGAGCAACCGCAACTGATCTGGATTAATGCCAAAGAAGGTGTAGCAATCGCGAGGACTTATCTCATTGATTGTGCGATTTTTTTCTGGTTGACAGCGGTGTCTGTGGCGGACATAGATAGATAGATCTTCGACACAAAGCAGCGCTACTTCCCCGTATGCCATGATCCATGTCATTAGGAGAGAAAGTTTATCAAGCAACTCCTTAGACAAATTGACCATCGGACGGACACGCAAGATTGATTGTGCCATACGATCTGCTATTCTGCTCTTCTCCCATCTGTTTAAGATTGTATTGTAGTGCTGATACAGAACAGCAAGCAGAACCATAACATGCCGTAGAAAAATAGCTCTGCGCAGCATGCTCTCGGCGACGTAATAATACATCTCCATCTCCATGAATTGCAATGGCGAGAGAGAGCTCGAATCACGATACTCCCAACTTACTTCACGACGCGAGCGTCTCAACCCGTATTGGATTGATTCCTCCTCATCCTCTTCTGCCAAGAGGCGTCGTCGGCGATTTGGGAGCGGCATCATGTAGTGGTTGTTGTTGTGTAAAGATTTTCTTGGTGTTTGTTTTATGTTGTTGTTTTCTGAGATTTTTCTCCGGGGCCGGCCAGAGAGGGGGGAAGGGGTTTCGCCCCCTCATGCGCATGAGCGAGAGGAGTGAGCAAATTGTTCGACGTGCGTGGACACAAGCGCACAAACACTTGTGCGCAACAAATTGTGCATGACAAACTGACGCGCACAAGCACAATTTGTCGTCGATGCGTGGACACCCTAATACGCATCAATCGACTGATGCTATTGTATGCAAGAAGCCATAGAAGTGTGTACGATCGGCGAGGAGGACTCTAAAACCAGTATCCACCTACAATTTATGAGATCATGGCATCACCTCCACCTCCATCGATAGACACTAGTCTAATCCCAAAAGGGAGAGTAAGCATCACGCCAAACCTCTTATCAAAGCAACAAGTCGAAGCGTTGCTCAAAGATGCTAAAGATTTGCATCGGAAGGGAGCATTTGTTCCTGGTGGACTCCGTCGGCGAACGAAGAACTCTTCAGATAATATGAAGACAACAACCGATGCCACCACAAGAATATGTGATGTCTGCGGTATATTCGATGATGCCGAATCTGCTGGTCCATCAGATGCACGTGATGACTTATTAGATTTAATGGCAGATTTACGTGAATTGCTACAAAAAGAGTTGGGAATAAGACTGTCTGAGAGCATGGAGTTGCAATATTTACGTTATCCTGGGAATGATGTTAGTGGGGAAAGAGGCGGCAAAGATTACAATTCGAAGCGTGGGTTCTACGGTCGACATTTTGACAGCTCTCCGGAGGATAATAGCACCTGTAGACGCAAGGTATCTCTCTTATTGTACTTAAATGATCAATTGTGGGACGCAAAGAAGGATGGAGGTGTGTTGCGTGCTTATCTACCTCGACAACAGCAGCAATCACAAACTGCAACAAAACGGAAGCAACATCGTCATGAGCTAGATCCAGAGGAGGAGAGTGGCAGCATCCAAGATATTACACCACAAGGAGGTACGCTAGTGCTGTTTGATAGTGCATCTGTAGAGCACGAGGTGTTGCCAACGCACAGAGAAAGATGGGCGGTCGTTGGTTGGTTTCTTGGAGGGGACAACATAGCCTCAGGTCAAAAAAGAAAGAACAAGCGCGGATATGGAACGAAAAGCGCAACACAACAGTCTCACCACTCTGACGAAGACCAAGACCGTAGAAGGAAGAAGAAGAAACGAAGGAGGAGGGGGGGATGAAGGACACTTACATACGTAATGAATACAGATAGGTTTATATCTTATATTAAGGCAAAACAGTTCGGTGAAACCAAATCAAAGTCAACAATACAAAATGTCCGAGAGGATTCCCCAAAACTTTCCACTCGTATTTCGAACCCATATCGAATATTCATATTAAACTTAAACATCATCATCTCCCCCCAAAGCATCCCCAAAGTCCGTCAATCCCGACATGAGTGACATGTTCCCGAATGACATCCTCCCGTCATCGATGCCATCTAAATTCAAATCTGTGGATAAGACACTATCCTTCGCTCCCCCACTACCACTCTTCCCCGCCATGGCAACAAGTCGAGGATCAATAGCCTTTCGAATCTTCTTCGGTCCGCCCCCTCCACCTTGACCATGATTCATCGTCTTCACCTCCACAGTCGCACCAGGCAAGTGAGCAAAATCATTCAGAGTCGCACCCCCCGCGGGAATGGCACCAGCATACCTCGAGTGTCGACTACTCGCCGATAATCTCCTTGAATACTTTTTCCGCTCCTCGGGATTGTTCTTGATTTCCTCCTCAACGATTTCATTCAGAGATGCACCAATACTCATGAGATCCATCGTATCGACGGAACGGAAGGTGTCTCGAATTCCCACGTCGTCCATGGATTGGAAGGAGGGACGACTGTCGGAGTCGACTGACTTGAATGTGTTCCGACCGATGGGTAAGTCGATATCATCGACAGATCGATCGCTGTTGCGTCGAGCGGACCTTCGATTACCATCATTGAGGTTCGTTGGGACTTGGATACATTCCGTGGAGATTCCGTAACGGTTGTTGTTGACGTTGCTTGCATTTTTGAATTGTAGTCTGCTGCTGCTACCACCACCGCTGTCGGTGTTGTTATTACCATCGTCGTGGTACAAAAATTCTTGAAGCGATGCTTGATATTCCTCAATACTAAATTCTTTTTGAGAATTAACACCTCCTCCACTCATGCCACCACCACCCATATTATTCATGTTACCCACTCCCCCCATATTATTCATAATTCCACCGCC
The DNA here is from genome assembly GCA_036940105.1 of Skeletonema potamos. Taxonomy (NCBI): domain Eukaryota; phylum Bacillariophyta; class Thalassiosirophyceae; order Thalassiosirales; family Thalassiosiraceae; genus Skeletonema; species Skeletonema potamos. The sequence goes on from JALLBJ010000030.1 coordinate 69,910, forward strand.
ACCACCCAATGATGACTGGACACTTTCCGGCATCCCACCATTATTATTATTATACTGAAGGGGCAAATCAATCCCATGATTGCCCTGACGCAGCATCCGCAATCGATTCATGTAATCACGTGCCGCATTTGGATTGAGATTGGGCGACATGGATTGGGGAGAATCTTGAATATACGTTGCTTGTTGTTGTTGATGCTGATGATACTGCTGCTGTTGTTGTTGATTTCCGTAGGGACTATGATGATGACTCCCCCCTCCCATCATTCCACCCATATTATTATTATAGAGAGATGCCATCATATTATGATTCCCCTGCTGATTCATCATGGCATTTGCATTTGCCAACCTTGCATCCAACTCTTGCTGCTTTTGAAGTAACGCTTGATATTCCCTCATAACACTTTCTTCACCCATGTAGGGTTGGATGTCACCACCAAATCCACCAAAATGATTCTTATTACTATTGGATGACGACCCAATACCACCGATACCACCACCACCACCACCAATTCCTCTTCCACCCAAATTATTATTATTATTCCCTCTAATATTATTCATGTAATCACCAGCACCACCACCAGCACCACTATTAATCTGGCTCATCATTTGCTCCTGTCTATTCCGTAACAACCTTTGAATTTCTGCTTCAATCACATCATCATCAGTACCACTAATGACTGGTTCACAATATACTCCTCCTCCTCCTCCGCTGCCGCCGCCATTTCCCCCCATAGTAGCAGTCGTCGTATTATAATTATTTCCTCCTCCACTCGGATAGGAATTATACGGATTCTGCTGTTGACTCTGCTGTCCCTCCTTCAACAAGGCAGCCTTACTCATCAACGTTGCATAATCTTCCGGACAAGCCTCCCCATTGGCCGTAACAGTTTTGACCAATGCCGCAACTGCCTCATTGGCGGCGCCATTCCGTTCACGTAAACACTGTGAGGCTTTTTCACGTGCCTTTTTATCCCCCACATCGTACCAGTATACCTTTTCTTTCTTTTTTGGGGGTATTTTCATCATGCCATCGCTATTATTATTATTATTATTATTATTATCGTTGTTGTGATTGTGAGTATTATCCTGTTGTTGCTGTTGTTGCAATAATAACTGTTGCTGCTCCTCCTTCATCTCCTCAATTGTAATCAACCCCTCCAATATCATTTGTTTCATATCCATCTTGGCTAAAAATCGTCCGGGGGGGTTCATATTCCTCCACTCTTTTACAACATCTCGTGCCACATTGGGTTTATCCGATTTGGAGGCTGCGAGGTATCGTAATTTATGTGTCGCGACCAATTTACGAAATTTGATATTGCCAGAGTGTGCGTTAGTCCCACCACCACGACCACAGAGGATGTCGTTTTCACCTGGGTGCTGTATGTTGCGTAGGGGATAGTTGGGGTTGGCGTTGTTGTTCATTTTTGTTTTTTAATCTATTTTATTGTTGTTGTTGTTGCTGCTGTTGTTGTTGCAGAACAACCCTTCTGCTGATGATGTGTTAAAAGGGGGGGGGGGGTCGTCGTCGTAGTCGATTGATGATGATTTTTGATGACCCGTTTCGTCTTCCTGATTTGATGATTTTTTCTTCTTCTCGTTGTATGTATTTTACTTTATGTGGGGGGAGGGGGGGGGGGATAGTTGTTGGTGTTGTTTCCCTCTCTCTCAATTAGTAGACGAATAAAAGGGCCTACACCATACACCTGAATGAATGACCACATCATCATGAGAGAAAAAGCACCTCCCGGGATGGAGGGAGGAGAACAGAAACAGAGAGCGAGACCCGAGTAGAGTGGTTGCAAACTAGTCTACCTAAACGGTACTCACGATATGCCTAATAATCCTCTGTAGGAATTAGTTCAAGCTAGGGAAACACTGCATTACCCACTTTTATCCTATACGGTACTCCTCACCACTCATCACAACAGCCTTGTGGTGTGTAAGATGAGAGTGAAATGACGTTCCTTGAGCTTCTTCGAACATAGGATAGGTTTAGGGAATTTGGAGTCTTCGTTCTGTTTTGTAGCAGCCTTACACTCTCTCAACAGGCATCAAGACCAAGACAGTTAAATAAGGAGATTCCCAAACGCTTCAAAGAGGGTTATTGATTTTTAAGGATAGACTCGCGCTTGGATGAGTACGATTTGGTTAAAAAAACGTACGTTTAGGTTAGAAACGCATATATTTTGGATATAATGCAAGATAGGCCTATGACTCAATTTACGAAGCCAAAATTTCGATACTCAAGCAGTTTTGTCTCAATTTTTCATGCATGCTATTTGCAAGCTTCATGACGTTGAAGTTCGTTGGCGAGCCGTTCCACGCATGAAAAAGCAACACAACATAATAACACACACGACGGTATTGTACGTGAGGGGAGTCGCAACCATGCAGAAGGACAACGATGACGGAAGAAATGAATCGACGGATGGTGATTCCGCTGGTGCTGGTGCCGGTAATGATAAGAATCAGACGAAGAACGACAGAGGATCTGACTCTGACAGTGGGTCATGGAACGGATGGGTGGTTGGTGAGACCGTGATGTTACCTATACGTCCCCGTGCGGAGCCACTTGGAGAACAAGAGAATCAGAATGAGCAAGATGACGAGGAAAGTAGGCAAAATGAACAAGGATGAAGTCAAAAAAAGCTACGTCCGCGGCAGTTGTTGATGCATCTGTCAAACTATAACGATTTCGAAATCATTGATAACAACAATAATTTAGAGATTACAAGTACCAAGACCTATCAAGTCGTCGATTTCTTTCTTCTCATAATCGACTGTATGGTACAGAATTCTCTCTAATATGTCCATGGCTCCACTCCCCCCAGCTAAAAACAAGAGGGTCACAAGTCTGAGTCTGAGGGTGCTGTCCTACACCAGAATTGTGAATCACTCGGAGCCCGAGAACGAACTGGAATCGTACACAGCATGAGCCAGCCCCACAGATGATAAAGTTGAATCATAGCTGAGAGAGCTCACACTTGAATCTTGAGCGGTAGGATGTATTTCACTTTTTCGATCTGTTTCATGAAGTGATGTGAAATTTTGGCTTCTGCTTTGTGGCTTTTTATCATCGTGAGAGGAAGTCGATGGATCTATCTCTGTAGATAAGGAACTGAAATCATTGTCACCGAGAGCTTGATCATTTTGTAGAGCTCGATATAGAAGTTCTGTAGACGATGAGCTTGAATATTCGTCGAAAGAGCTAACACTTGTTTGATACGGATCGGACCTTGTCGACTTTTTTGTGCCATGCTTTCCACTCTTAGACTTAGTTGGGGCTGTAGATATCGAACTTTGTGAATCATTCAGACTGAAATTAAGGGAGCTCCCACTCCCGCAAGCATCAGTAGTATAATCTGATTGTCTTCGCTGTTCAGTATTTGTTTCACCCACTTCCTGTTCTAGTTCCCCGTCCTCCGAGGCTTTCTCTTTCCGTTCGATAGCAGCAGCGATGAAACTGGCCTCCACGTGCATCAATAACGGTAATGGAAGTTGTTCGTCAAGTGAACCGGATGTGGGCGTGTGTCCGTGAGCATGGGCCAACTTTGGGAGCCTGGGAACCGGGGCATCACCAGAAGCCGCTTGAGCAAAAGCATTCGAAGCGCTTCCATTTGAATTTAGAGTGCATTGATGGTGATGCTGCCGATCATTTAAACAGCTGCATCGAGGAGCAGCTGGGCGCATGGTTTTCCCCTGGCCGAGCTGTGGATGTGAAGTTCGCTTCATATTGATCTCTTTGCCCTACGTCGGGTCCGATAGAGAGTTAGAGACTTACGGGAAGCCGGTAGGGGTGTTTATTTGTCAGAACTATGTCCCAATAATAATTAAATAGATTTCTGCTCGCTCCTACTACATACTGAGACATAGTTCTATTCCTACTTGCTTGATTGCAGTTCTTAAGGTTCCTCCGGGTCCGTCGGTTCAAGTGCTTGTGGCGGAAGAAAGAACAACAGCATTGAAAACCCGCATCGTTTAGAGATGGACAAAAGTCAGTGGTTGTTTCCTCCCCTAAACATAAGCTTTTTGCTTACTTGTTTATCCGAAGAGGGCCATAACTTCAAGGTAGAGTTATGTAGAAATAGATCAAGCATCAAGCGTAGAGCAACATACCAGTCCGACGTAGGAATCAGTAAGGCCATGACGTCACCGACGAAAGAAGGCTCAAGCTGGAGGTGGTCGGGATGGAAGTGATCGCGGAAGAAACGTCAAGGTAAGGTGGAACACACCTATTGACGGAATTACTAGGTAATAGCCCCTTACCCCAGTACGGGCCAAATAGCGATTGTACAGTAGGAATAGTATGATTACTTTTTCCACCGGGATCACTGCGCACTCTTACGCAACAACGTATCTATTGTTAAAGTTTATATTGTCGTACCCTGCCACAAGTAACAACCACTCTAATAATGGACCCCCCGATTAAGCCCTCTATCACTTAGAGGCTGGGGTGTGCACTGTGTCTCCAACTTCGACGACCATAAGTCAATTTCGTGCGCCCGAAACTTCATTTAAATTGCAAACGAATCATCCAACACAAGCTTCCTTCCAGCACTCATACATGGAATCTGAGTGTACTTTCCATCTAACAACTGCCTCATTTCTTTCAACAAATGAGTATAATTTTGGGTTTTGTTCTTCTTCAACGATGTTATGAGAGCATAAGACATAGCACCAGTTGCTGTGCCACTGATATATGCATCGGCCGAAGTTTGTGAGTCCCTGCATCCAGAAAATTGAATAACATCCGCCTCGGTACTTCGTGTTTTGATAGCCTTTTCTCTCGCTGCTGAGTTGCCATCACCACTGGTGTTGGATGTAAGTTGCTTCAGCCCTTGTGTTATACTCTGAATTGCCCTCTTCTTATTGCCATCCAGTAAAAATCTCGTTCCGGCACCAACAATTGTGCATATTCCTTCGTTCTTGGAAGTTTCGATGATTTGTAAATCACCATTGACAGTGTATATATATGGCAAATCCAACATTGATTCACTATGGCAACAGTCCATAATGGCAGTCAAACGCACCCCCTTGGGTAATCCCCTCACCAACACGTCGTGGACCTCATCATCGACAATATGACCGGCCTGTTGATAGTCCACGGGGATTAACGTTTCATCCATGCCATCTTCTTCGTCTCCGTCTGTATCTTTGACGGATCCTCCATGTCCACTATAATGAAAAATTAAGGAGTCCCCGCTCTTGGCACCATTGCGTAACCATCGAAACGCTGCCAATATATTTTTGCGTGTGGGCATTTTTTCCGGGTTGGACTTTTGATCATCCGTCAATACCAAAACTTCATCAATACGATAGTTCGCCGACAAGAAATTTTTGATATTGTGAACATCATTGATGCATCCTCTCAATTCACCGTTTTGACCGTAGTAATTAATGCCAATGAAGAGAGCCTTACGACGACCGGTAACTTTACCGAGTGATTCGGTGGCTCGTTCGGTGGAACCTTTTTCACGTGATTTGTTGGCGAGATGTTCGCCTAGTTTTTGTTGGACTTGGTTGGCAATATCGCCGGCGAATTGTTTGCCGAGGCTGCCGAACATTTTTAGCTTTGTGAACGATACTCAAAGACGACCAGCTTCAACACGACCTACTTAATTGAATTAAAATGCTTTTTCAGAGCGGGATGAGGTTATATTATTTTTCGTATGCAAATCTAATCAGATGGACCACATGCATTCTAACGGCCTCCTTACTATCATCTTCTTGGTACTTCTATGTTCTCTACAACCTGTCTACCATACAGTAGTATGTACCACCGTCTTTCCCTTCCTCTGGCTGTGTTCGTGACAGTACCTAGATACTTTTGGTACGATTCTTAAAAACTACAAAATTGTGATTGTAACCCAACGCAGATCCGGTTTCGCTAACTAAATTCTAGAAATCAACTATTCTCATTTTGTTTCGTTCTTCGTTCTGTGGTGCACGAGTCACTCCCTTTTTCCCTTGCCAAGACCGGTGGAAGCTCTCAGTGTGTTGTATCCCATAAAATCAAATATCATCACTCTGATTGATCGGGAGTTAGGTGAGTAGTGGAGTGTTGTGGTGATGGAGTAGTGCTTGATAGACGTTGCTGTTCTTCTCTGACATACATGTTGTTGTGTCGCACTCATCCACTCTTACTGCAGAATATTGATCTTCACCCATCATCATGAGAGTCATCCCTTCTGCTCTACTCTTATCCATCGGAAGCGTTTTCGCACAGGACGGGGCTGACACGCCTGCCCTAATCTCCACCACCTCTTCGTTGGGGACTGATGCCGGCGGCGATCCTGTCCCTACACTCATCTCTATTGATCCGGATGATCCGCCCATTCCAGAATTGTTTGATGATACAGACACAGACCTCGCCGTTCCATCGCTATTTGGTGGTGCTGGTGACGATGATGGTGCTGACATGTTTGGCGACCTCGGTGATTTAATGTCGGGAATCTTTGGCGGTGACGGCAGTGGTGGAGATGCACAAGATATGTTTGGTGATCTCAATGATATGTTGTCTGGAATATTTGGTGGCAGCGACGCCAACGCCGATGGACAAGCGAGCTTCCTTGAAAACTTTCTGGGTGATGGTTCGAGCAGCAGTGGATCAATCGATCTCGAATGCCCCTCCTCATGTGGCAAACCCGACCTTTGCAAAGTTGATCTCATGAGTTTGATGATGGGCGGAATGGACACTCTTCAAGAAATGTGTGATAATGGGTGCATCCCTTCCCTCGTATTGGATGCATGTGACACTAATGCAGTGCCAGACACCGCTGCTGTTGCTGATGGCACTACTACCTTTATTGCAAGCACGGGTGTTTGTGATTTTGTGAACTGCTGCGTCGCCAAGGAACAAGAAGAAACAGGAGATGCTACTGTAGTCGTCTCACCTACACGTACCAAGTTTGATGAATGTCAAGCGAAATTGCCAGAAATGGCAGATTTATTTGCTAGCACTACTTTCCCTCAAGATTTGGCCACTGGTACATCAGACATTGGAGACTTTGGAGACATGTTCAATATGACAGGAATCCAGGATATGCTTGGAGAGTTAGTGGATGGCTTTGAGGAGATATTGAATCAATTTGGAAACGGTATGCTTTCCGACATGTTTGCCGATATGTTTGATAGCTCATCCATTCCAGCATTCTGTGCCATCGATACGTGTGTTAATGCACCAGCTGGCTTTTGTGAGTGCTTTGGTGGAGATCTGGCTCAATGCAACAAGGATGTCATCTCGCAAGCATGCACAAGTGACTCATTCTCAACTTGTGCGCCTGACGGTTTCACCGATTTTTGCAGCAGGGAGTGCGGTCAGTCAAGCGGTGCCGATCTCTTGCACATGTGCGCCATGTGCAATGTCGTGACTTGTTGCAGCAAAGACAACTCTGAGATTGAAGGATGCCTGTCCGAGGCTCTCGCTGTTGATCATTCTCAAGTGGTCATAGACGATGCGGCCTTTTCTGAACTTGAAGATCTTCTTGGTGGCATTGACTTGGAGGGTATGTTGACTGAAATTCTTGGCAACATGGAGTCCATGAAGTGGTGCCCCGATGACAAGACCTGCCCCGAGCCTCTTGGGCAGCAGTTCTGCGATATTGCCAATGGAGGACCGTCTGCTACAGAATCAGACACTGCCGTATCACCTAGAAGCATGGATCTTCAAAGTTTCGACATGGAAAGCATGATGGGCATGGACTTGGACAAGATGTGCTCTAGTGACATACTCTTGAGTTGTGGACCCGTCGATATGAAGGAAAAGTGTGATAGTGTATGTGGCACTGATGACACTGGTGGCATCATGAAAGAGACATTCTGCCGTCTTTGTGCTGTTGCAACTTGCTGTGAGGGTGGGGATAAAACCTTCAGCGAATGCTCTTCGGTATCATACATCCCCGCTGGTAGTACCTCCAACCAATCCTCTGGTGAGATCAATGAAGACTCCTCCACATCCACACCTGATGAAGTAATCAACGAAACGAACACGGCGTCTGATGAGGTGCTCGAAGCAGATATTACCGAAGCTGCTGGTTCTGAAGCATCTGATGAGAATGAAGCAGAAGAGCTTGATCCTGCTCAAGTAGTAGCACTCGAGAATGGCAGACTCGAAATGGAGAACTCTGGAATGACCTTCTCTCCAGTCACTTTTTTCACTGCCACTATTTCCATCGGGTTGATGCTTGCTCTCCATTAGAACTCCTGCTTCCGGCGGTGTTTGTGTTTTGACTTGTATTGTATTTTCTAAAAGATAGAGAGTTGTATTACCAGAAGATTAGTGATTATTATTCTCCTTTTAACAACCGCATTGTTCAATGAGCGAAACAGTTTGAGTGCACAACTCCTCCAAATTAGCGTCAACTAAACCAGGAGTTGTCTCGTTGAGGAGAAGTACGTCACGGAATGGCTTCAGCACTCGTGCTGTGATCTCCTTTTGCATCACAATTAATGAAGATTGCTGCTCTTTGACGTCTTCCATCTCATCATTTCCGGATTTCTCTAACATAGTTTGCACTTCATCAGAGCTTGCGATCCCGTCTACCGAAAGAAACGAAGAAGATGATAATGTAGCATTGCCGCAAAAAATCCACCTCATACTCTCCAACGTTACATTGCATCGACTCGTAATCACACGTATAATCGAAAGTGAGTGCAAAAAGTTGGAATTTTCCAAGTCTTGTAACGTTGGAGACTCACTGCTTCTTCTTCCAACTCTTCGTCGAGGAAGCAGATTTTCATACAGACGTTTACTAGCCTCATTCCTTCCTCGACACTCACACCTCCGTAGCACCACCCTACCCAATCCAGATACCCTCAAAATTGCCAACAGTTTACTAGGTCCGACAAACCTCGCCCACACCTCAAACCAACCAGCCATCGGTTCCATCATGGCCAACACACACGCCGAAACATCCTTGCATAGAATATTCATAAGTCCCAACAACATTCGTTCCATCTCTTTTTCATATCCAACACACGATGTAACATACTCCATTGCCAAATGTGACAATGAATAAAGGAGATAACAACAGCTATCCCAATATAAATCCAAATCATCATCATCTTGCATTATTGTTATCATCTTCTCGTTCTTATTATTGTCGTCAAATAATTCGTTGGAGAGAGATAGGATAAATCCGACAATATTGAATGTTAACCCCCAAGTCTGATTGCGGAACATGCTCATAATTATTTCCCCCCCTCCTCCTCCTCCTCGGCACTTGTCAAACAGTAACTTGTGAACTTTCAAATATCTCCAACGTTGTTGTTGTACCCCCCCCTCCACATCATTATTATTATCCTTCTCCTTACTATTGGTTATCATTAGACCACGGTAAAGTATTATGGATCGAATATACTCCCATGACTCTACATCAGGACTTAAATCTTCCATATCTTCTGCCTGTTCTAATAATTCTATTGCTGATGATGATATTATTAATTTGTTGTTGGAGGTAGATTGAATTGTAGTATCGTCATTACTACTATTGTTGTTGTTGCTGTTGTTGCTGCTACCACCATCGTGTTGTTGTTGTTGTTGTTGATGATGATATGCATCAATGACCTGATGTGCCATAATTCTTGGTGGGAATAATGTTGTGTACGCTCCACCACCCCCCCTTTGAGAGTCCATTAGATCAAATAATGAAAAGGACGTTACTGCCGCTGTTGTTGCTGTTGTTGGCTTGTTAGCAACAGCGTTGTTGGTTGTTGTCAATTGTTTCAATGTTGTTGTTTTGTTCCTGTCGTCATTTTCATCATCACTCGTAATTGTCGTTGTTTGTTGTTTGGATGAGGGGAGTAATAATGATAGTGGACATTTGATAATTTGTGCATTTATTTCTTGAAAGGAGGATGTGGACATTAATTTGATAATTTCCTCTTCTAATAAACAAGAACTGATGTTGTTCACGACGTCATTATTATTATTATTTTTGTTGTTGTGGTCATTTGTTACAGCAGTAACAAGTCTTTGAGCACTGGTTGTAATTTCATTGCCCAATTTAGATTCGAGTAATTGATTGAGAGCGTGACGGCCATTATTGGAATCGTCATTTTTGGAATCGTCATTGCTGTTGCTTCTGATGCATTGCTGTTGCTGCTTCAATACGAAGCTGAGATATTCAGCGAGATTATTGTTGTTACTGCTGCTCGTTGACATGGTCCAGAGCGAGTTGGGGAGTCGTCTTCGTGTACTGATTAATTGCAACTATAAATCATCATCTTGGGTTTTATTTGCATGCGCATGCCATACTTTGGCTCTTGGTTAATTAATACATAATGCTGGATGTGGTAATGTTAATGGCAATCTGGATCTGGATCTGGATCTCCTCGGCTTTATCTCTCTCTCATGGTGGGCGAGTTTTAATAAGGTTTTAACCTAACGATGGAGAAGAGGGGAAGGAGAGGAAGACAAAGAAAGGTAGGGCATCGAGGCGAAGATGCATCCAAGCGGCGAGCACTAGCAATGCAACTAATGGCAGAGAAATTTAATGTTTTAATAGATTCTCTTGTGCATTGTGGTCACTGGAACTGGTTGAAATAGCAGCCTCTAAAAGATGTGCAGGTTAGAGGAGACGATTAAGGAAGTAGTGGATGTAGTTGTAGTATTTTGATCTGCTTCAAGTCGAGACAGTGTAAATGCAGTAATCATTCTCTCTTAATTTGCTCCTCTTATAACGAGTAAGAGGACATTTTGCACCAGTTATATTCACCTTGTGATCGAATAAACTCTTGCGTACTCTGCGTACCTGTGGATGAAAATGTGCATCGTGATCATGAACCGGTTTCATAGTCACTGTTGCCACTGCTGTGATGAATGCTCATTGCATGAACGCAGTACTTGGAGAATAGTTTTGATGCATACTTCGAGGAGTTGTTGCGTGTTTGAGTGTACTCCGAGCTCGTTGTAAACGCCTAGTGCATTATTTTCATAACGTTTGCATAGCATTCGCAAATATTTACTAGCATGACATCAAATACCACGTTCTTTAGTATCATGTAGCTTTTGTTTATTTTATGCATGCAGCGCTTAATAAAAGTGCGCCAGCGTTGAATCATGGATATTCGACATGATGGACAGCATCATCGCACTCAACTACGCGAAGTCGTCTGTCGTCGGCGAGCGGCTTGGATACAGGTGTTTCGAACCAACAATGTGGTCTCTTTCAACAACACAAGTTGTTGAACAAGTACTACCACTTGAAGTACTGTGCCTTCGAGATTACCACGGGCGCTGTGCACAACGACCAACATAGAGAAAGGCTAACATGCGTCCGGTAACGTCGCAACATGAAATGAGGTGAGATTTGATAGATATGACAGTTCATCTATCGCAGGCACCGACATTTCGTCTCACGAAAGAGAGCTCCATTTCTATTATTTAATTGCTTAAAATCCTCTGTTTATTAGACATAGATGTGATAAGCAGCTTGCATCGGCGGCCGAGAGCCGAGCGGACACAACATACAACACATCATGATAGCATATAGCACCATGATGGGGGTGGGTCGAGTAATCGAGTTGATGTTCGAGGGAGAGGCGTGTATTTCCGTCCTGCTTTGGGGCTAAATAACCCAACTTTTCACGCAAAAGATCTAATCTCACGCGCGCAGTGCAGACTTAGGACTTAAAAAACACTTAGCGTAGGAATTGTACGTGGGAAAAAACAGCACAAAGCATCAGCCCCTTACGCACGAGAGAGTCGAGCTACAATACCTGTACAAAGCTACAATACCCCTCCTCTATGTAGAGAAAGAGGTTAAACAGAGATTATCCCCTGGGTTTTGCTCTCGGTTCTTTATGCAGCACCAACATTGAGACATTTACTACACGTACACTAACCTACACTTCGAGCGGTGTAGGTAGTGGTATGATATTATATGTAAGGTATTTGATAGCGTACCCAGCAGATGTTGAGAAGAAGAGATGGTGAAAGTTGTGTGTGGGTGCTAAGTTTTGACGTATGCATTCACACCCAATGCAGATGTTAAACATTCTTGTACTGTGTGTAGGGGAAAGAGTTTCTACTTAATTAAATGACATTTATTTCTAGTTAGTTGCACCGCCTATAATGTAGGTTGACTTGACTAATAACAAAGGAAACTTAGCTTCCAGTAGGATAACTAATTCCTTGTGCACGCGTATGGTTTGCAATCATGTATTGTCTTCTGTACCTTTCGCCCGTTTCTATGTTGTCCTGGTAAAACCTCAGGAACAATCTCCACAAAAGATGCTTTCGACTCCGAAGAGTTGTATTCATTTTGATTGAAGTCATCTTCGAGTTCAAGTTCGTCTGATTCTTCCGACTCATCAGATGGGAGGGGTCTATTATTGAAGCGTTGATCGTATTCTTCATCACAAAAGTGTCATCCATTGTTTACCGTCGAGCTAGAGGAGTAACTGTGCAAGCCTCTCTATGTAGAAAAAGAGGTTAAACGGAGATTAACCCCTGGAAAGTAAAGAGACACGGACAGAAGAGATAGACAACGGGAAGACACAAAATAATTAGTATGTACATAGCATCGTGTCCTCAGCAAAATATCTGCTGCTAGCTCAGTGCTCATTGCTAGCTCAGCTTTAGTATCTGATGAGCTAGAGCATGAGGGAGAAGATAGATACTTTATTTATTTATCAACACACAAACGAGCAACAGGCTGAGAACTGAGAACTGAGAAGCCAGTCTCTCATCGCATTAAACCAGTGGAAAAGATTGCACATGAGAAGATAAAGACCGACACAATGAAGCCAACAGAGAGTCTATCTAGGAACACAGAGGATGTAGCCGATTCCCTCGCCGCCATGATCAAGCGCGAGATCACCACCTTGAACCATGAGGGGTATTTACATCCCTCCGAGCCCAACATGATCACTGCCGATGATCGCAGGAAGTTAGTTGATTGGTGCTACTCCGTAGTTGACCACTGTCAACTCTCGCGAGAAACAGTAGCTTCGGCGATGGACATGGTCGACCGATTCCTCTCCATGCCCAGCAACTCCGTCGACGCCGCACGGGTAAGCGATGAGGCTCTCCGTGATCAATCCAAGTTCCAACTACTCACCATCGCTGCCTTATACAGCTCCATCAAGGTCCACGAACGATCGCGAGAAACAGTAGCCTCGACGATGGACATGGTCGACCGATTCTTCTCCTTGCCTAGCAACTCCGTCGACGCTGCACGGGTAAGCGATGAGGCTCTCCGAGATCAATCCCAGTTCCAACTTCTCACCATCGCTGCCTTATACAGCTCCATCAAGGTCCACGAACGTGTCGCCTTGTCAAGTGATCAGTTCGCCGAGATATGCAGCCGGGCCTACACGGCTGAGGAGATTGAGGACATGGAACGCATCTTGTTGAGCGGCCTGTCATGGCGTTGCCACTCTCCTACCGCTCACCAAATTGGACTTTCGATCCTCTCCTTGCTTCTGCCTCATGTTGACATCCCAGAGGTAACATGGGGCTTCCTCATTGACGAGATGAAGTATTTACCTCTCCTTGATTCTGCCTTATGTTGACATCCCAGAGGAAACATGGGGCTTCCTCATTGATGAGATGACGTATTTGACCGAACTTGCTGTGCGAGACTACTATTTCACTTTTGAACGTACGAGCACTATCGCTCTGGCGGCCATATTCAGTGTTATCAGTGACACAAGCACTGAAGAGCGCCGAAGAAAGCTCGGAGCCTTTTCACGTGTCATCATGGAATGCTTCAAGTTTGATCACTCGAAGCATATAGCTGCGGCCAGAACAAGGTTGCGATGCCTTGCCACTGTCACGTCTATGTTGCAAACAGACAATGTAGATGAAAGAAGTTTGGACGACGAGTCAATAAAAACTTTCAAGGCATCAAATATCTCCTCTCCCCCGACGAGAGGTCTGGAGGGTCATTTTCTGATATGAAACTGAAAAGGATGAATTGGGCCCACACGCTCTAGTGCAGCGATATTGTTGAATAAGAATAACCAAATAGCTTGTGTTTCTTCTACACCGCTGTATCGGTATCGGTATCAGAGCAATATCACTCTGTGACTAGTAAGTCTATTGCTATTGTCAGGGTAGCCACTTTTGCCCCAAATGTTCGTTCTCAGCCGCCACGGGGCTAATCTCTAGTGGCTTAAATATGCTTAAAATGCTTCTCTCGTAGCGCTGGCTTCGAATCCGACGTGTTCCCAAAGAAATAAAAAGATATTTTGTTAGCACTTGTTTTTCCAATTTCCCACTGTGAGGGGTACATTTATCACACGTTCACTCCACAGTGATTTGAAACCTTGCCAGGAACACCACGGACTCAAACTCCTCTCACTCTCAGCTTTCCAGAGCTGTGCCCACCTTTGTCAGATCTCCAGTACTCGCTGAGAACGAACATGCTGGCAAGGCTGACCATAGACTTGGCCCCGTCACAGCACTTACACTAAGAGCTACAACCAGTAATAACTTGATTGGCATGCGCCAAATGGTCCAGTTAAAAAGCCGCTAAGCTTCTGAGGCCCATTTTCCACAGGAATACTCTCTTCTGTATCCATGCCATCGAGTCAATCGAGTCATCTCTCACATGGTTCACATATCCATTCGAAACAAGTTAGGGCTTGGGCTGGGAAGGTGGGGGACACTTTTTATTTAACTACACACGGCTAAGTGTGGAAAGCAGGTGGAAAGCCATGACTGCAGGCACCTCAGCTCACCATGATGTCGTGCTCCTTCCAATGCAGGGTATTGTGAGTACCGGTGCCTCTCCACAAATCACAACTCCTTCAAAAACAATCGATTAACCCCAGGGGCCTACTTACTTAGCATATGCACAAAAAGTAAGCAAGACCTGTACTCTTGGGTCGGAGCAGACACACCACACCAGCATCGCGAGCACAACACAGCACATCGCACCACTTTTTGGTGTTCTGAGAAATACATACTTACATGCAATACATCATAAGATTGTTCCTTGATGACAGCAACGAAGACGACCAAGAACTTTAATTACCTCGCTCCCCTCAACGACGCCCTTTTGCGCTTGAACATCAGCATCAGTCAGAACAACAACAACAACAATCGTGTCCCGCTGTTAGAGTTCCTCTATCTGGCGCGCCAGCCGACCACACAAATCCGTTATGGCC